>OY282603.1:7003839-7251339 GCA_958298965.1 Chrysolina haemoptera | reverse complement strand
GGAATAAATCACTTTGCACAGAACAGAATATGGTGATTGAAATTCCTGATCCAGAAATATCAAAATTTCCGTTTTCGGTGCGTGATGATTGGGCTATTCGAAGTTCCAACACTTCAGTACTATTTATCTTCACCGTATTTATCTTCACTGTAATTGATTAATGACTCTCTTTAAAATCCCCGCTTTTCAACAATTCAGCCTTCATCAAAAATGTGAAAACTTGTGTTTTTTTTTTGTTTTCAAGAAGGCAGAATTGCTGAAAAGGCAGAATTGCTGAAAACTGAAAAATTATACTTTCGCCAGCAAAAATATACTTTCTCATTCTTATTCGTGCATCTCATGCAGTGAAAAAAATTTTATGAAACATTTTAATTTGCGTGGTATACGCTAATGTTGAGTGCTTTATCACTGGATATATTACGGACTATAATCCGTTGTCCGACAAATGCGCAGCAAGTAATTCCGTCTCAAGCTAGGTTGGTTTTACTGAACATTTATTGATATTCCTTCAGAGATTTGACAAGCTGTACAATCGGATACACAACTATAGGAACCATTATGTGTGTGGAAGAATTTGCAGAATAAAAATTTTTTAATACAAAATAGTTTTGTTTTCCGCATCCTTTCTCAAAAAATTAATAACATTAGCTATCCCGTGTCTGACCATTGAAATATTTACCGTTAAGATTGAATTGAAGCTCCATTTGTATTGTATATTAATTTTTCACAGTAACAGTCAGAAGTCAGAATTCCGAAGTATTATCTCAGAAAAAGCTAATTCCGAGATATTAAGTCAAAATTCCATCTTAGTATCTCAGGGTATCTCAATATGAGCTAATTCTGAGATACCAATTCAGAATTCCAACTTAGTATCTCAGGGTATTTCAGAATAAGCTAATACCGACTGATAGACCAAGATAATTCTAAGATATCAAGTCGGAATTCCTGATCAGTATCAGAATTCCGAGATACCAAGTCGGAATTTCTAATCAGTATCTCGGGGTATCTCAGAATAAGCTAATTGCGAGACAACATGTCGGAATTTCTGATTAGTATCTCAGAATTCCGTAATACCGAGTGGAAATTACCGATTAGTATCTCAGAATCAGACGATTCCGGGATACCAAGTCAGAATACCGACTGAGTATGTCACGATATCTCAGAGTAAGCTAATTCCGATAGACCAAGATAATTCTAAGATATCAAGTCGGAATTTCTGATCAGTATCAGAACTCCGAGATACCAAGGCGGAATTTCTAATCAGTATCTCAGAATTCCGTGATACCAAGTCAGAATTCCAAATAATTATCTTAGAATGAAATGATTTCGAGATACCAAGTCAGAATACCGACTTAGTATCTCAGTATATCTCCGAATAAGCTAATTTCGATGCACCAAGTCAGAATTCTGAATCTGTATCTCGGGATATCTCAGAATAAGTTAATTCCGAAATACGAAGTCGGAATTTCTGACTAGTATCTCAGAATTCCGAGATACCAAGTCAGAATTTCGAATTAGTATCTCAGAATTCTGTGATACAAGTTAAAATTCGGAATTATTGTATCAAAATCAGCTGATTCAAAGATACCAAGATACCTAGAATCTCAGGATATCTTAGAATAAGCTAATTCGAGACACTACGACAGAATTCCCACTTAGTATCTCAGGGTATCTCCGAATGAGCTGATATAAAGATACCAATTCGGAATTTCAGAATGTATCGCAGAATTAGCTAATTTTGAGATATCAAGCTAGGATTCCGAATAAGTTTTTACCTCAGAATTAACGAGTTCCGAAATGCTAACTCAGAAATCCGACATTTCGGCCTTAGCTTATTCAGAATTTTGATATGGTTTCTAAGGAATTAGTCATTTCTGAGATACTAAGTTCGAATTGTGACTTAATATCTTGAAATTAGCTAATTCTAAGATAGTAAGTCTGGATTCAGAGAGCATTAGCTAATTCTGAATCTCTCAACTGTGAAAGATACACTGTTTGTACCAAGTTGTTTTCTGCAAACGTATGCCTAATCACTATAGATCGTACGTCATACGACTACTCGTGGGCAAGAATATTTTCGAATTTGCAGCTGTGTGTACTTTATATACATCAACTAATTATCTTTTTGTCACAATCCTGTAAATTGTATTTATTTCCAATATCATCAAACAATTGATTGATTTCTTATCGTAAGTCAAACTTTCCGATATAGAATAGAATGCTCGAATGAAATACGATGACTTTCAGCCACTGCCATATGGGAATTCGATTCCATCAGTCATTTTAGTGCTTTGGTATAACTTTTATCTCTGAGGTCCTTGGTTTTCGAATAACTCTCAGTAATGAGAAAAGTTTCAGATAGTTTGATGGATTGCTGAACGATGATAGGAAAATGCCATATAGCGGATTCAGATTTCCGTACACTATTGAAACGAAATGGAAATGCTGGTGATATTGTTTGATATTTGACAATGTCTCCGTGTCAACTTCATTATTGAAATATTGATTATCTTTGATTAAATGGAGCGATGATTAGCGCATTGGTTAGCGCTCGAGCCTGGTGATCGGGAGGTCCAGGGTTCGGTTCCCGGTCGGAACAAGTTTTTTCAACACGTGGCTAATGACCGTAGCAACAAAACACCAAAAAAAATCTTATGTCAACGTTGACGTTTCAGGAACTTACTCCGTCCAGTTAACAAATCTTGAAAAAAATCTCTTTTCATTAGACTTGATATCTGTCGTTAACTTCCGGAATATGAGTAGAGACCCGTATTCCGTTTGGAATCCATTCCATGCCATGAAGCAACAAAAAAACACTACTACGTATTTTGCACTGATCAATACATTTTTTGCGGTCTAGTTGAACTGTCCTAATTGTCAACTATAAATGAAACCATATGAATGAATATGTGTTTTTCAATTCATTGAAGCAGAATTTATGACTATTCCAGGTATTTCTGAGTTATTTGTTTTTGCACATATTTCAATCAGAATTTCAGGGAATATTTTTATGTTGAGTTTTGAGTGAATATATCTGTTGATGGAGTCCAATTACCAGTAACTGAATAAATTTATGGGAATTGTTGACACTTTATTTGGCGAAAGACAATATTCAAAATGATAATGTGAAACGAGTCAAGTAACCCTTCTTTCCACTTCAAACAGTATAGGGTGGAAACCACATATGGAATGAAGTAATTTCAGGCGATTTTTTTTTCTGGACCTTGGGAAAAAAGTCTGTAATGATCAATGAATATCGTCAAAAAAAACTGCCAAACAAAATCACTCTTCTACTGATTCGTAATTTTCGAGTTTTCTTGCAGTTCTCCTTTGAAACTCTGTTCAAATTTTTCTTCCAAATGTTTCTAACTGTCCTGCGCCACATGCGAATTTTCAGTAGAGAAAGTAAAAAGATATAGTGTCGCCGACAAAAATGTTTTGTAGTACCCTCGTATTTCATTAATGTAGGTTCGGCTTAAGGTTTTTCACGTATTTTAGCTGGAGGGGTTTTCACATATAAACGTTAAACATTGAAAACATAGGATTTTGAGAGTTCCTATTAAAAGAATGAAGTAAGTAAAAAACTTCGGAATAGGATATTTTTAAGTACATTACATGGTAAAAATACTGTGTTTGTAATAAAACATCAGTAATTAAACTAGAAAATATCTCATTTCTAATAATAATAATAGCGTTTATTGCCCAACAGTTTCCCATTTACAGAACAATTTTACAAATAGTAATATAAAATTAATTAGCAGCACTAATTTCTACATATGAATGAATGACAATCACAAGTCCTATTTGAATAGAAAAATAAAAATAAGAAGGAAAACAACGTCGAAACCAGAAATATTCTCAATCTATGACATATTAAATTTATTTTCTGTTCGTGTAACTACTTTTATTAAAATCACCCTGTTTCGCAGAAACTAATCATACGATTTGATTATGGTCCATTTAGAGTGTTACCTACAGATCGTGATCTACAACATACCTACTAAAATTGAATTCAGCAATAAACCAAAATCCCATGTAATCTGTGCGGGGTCCTTTGAACCGTGAAAAGCAGCCTTCATGAATTATTTTCTGTGTCCTTCCCTTCATGAGCCGCCAGTTAACAAACACACTCACAAAATTTCAATTTTCAATTCAAATAAAAGTTACTGATTGCTCGCAAACACTTCCACTTCATCTTCCAAGAGTAGTTAGTTCTTATGAGTGTTCCTAATTCTTCAAGTGAGTTTTCATTCAATTTCATCGACTCCTTCTTGAAGTCGATGTTGACTTGTAATCTCCAAAGCCACTTATAGTCGGAGAGCCAGGGCCGGAAATTTCCTCTGAATTCATTGAAGCTGGTTTTTCCTTAATTAGTTATTGTCGATGTATACACAAACATACTCTGGTCAGTCAGGAGAATCGTAGAACAGGTGACATAGGAGCGACATTTGATCTATTTTTTGAGCTGAAAATTGTTATACAACTTCTTCAATGCATATAAAAAAAGTTATGTAGGTCAGTCAAACATATACTAGAACAGAGATGGTCAGTCAGTCGGAATATACAGGTTATCTCATAATGAAATGCTGATCTTGAAGGGTGATATTCCTTGAATTATTTCAAGAGAAAATTATATCAACGTAGGTCCGCATCCCTTTATTCATGAGATATATGATGTTGAAATTAAACAGGAAGAATGAGTTCTTTCCCAATATCTCTAAAACCCCTTTGGGTTTTGCTTCCAATTTTGGTACATGCAAAGTCCACATATACATTTTTCCTATGTTGAAGGGTTCCTTAATTTTCATCGGTGGAGTCCTTGGTAACATGCTCTGCCATATTTTTTATCAATATAATGAGTTCCGATAGATACATTTTCATCCTGAATTTGTCTTATTTCGACTAACGAAATAATTTTTCCTTTGTCAACCCTACCCAACTACGACGTTTTTTCGAACTTTGGCTGCTTATATCTCAGAAACGACACATACAAAATCATTTAAACTCGCACATTTTCCTAATTACCCATCCCACTACAATACAATAAAATTTCAGCCAATTTGACCGAGAGCCAATTTTACATGTGTTTTCGTGCGGAGTCCTTTCAATATCCTGTATCTCATAAATAAAGCGGTTATGATCAGCATTCAAGTCTGGAACACCCTGTATATTTGGACTGACTGACCAGCTCTGTTCTATATGAGTGACTGACCTATATAAGTTTCATTAATAAGCAATTAAAGAAGTTGTATTACAATTTTCAGCTTTAATAAATCCATTTTGTTACCCCGGTAAATGCGACATCTTTGGTGTCGCTCCTGTGTCACCTGTTCTACGTTTCGCTTGACTGACCAGAGTATGTTCGTGTACACATCGACTATAACTAATTAACGAAAAAACAGCTTTAATGAATTTAGAGTAAATTTTCGGCTCTGGCTCTTGGACTATTATTTCAAGGGCACTATATTGATGATTTCAACAGAAGGAGACGTTGATCTCTGATCGACAATCAGGTAAAGTGCCCAGCACAATTCTGCTTTCTAGAAACGAAGTGCTTATATTCACTTTGGTTCTTTTGAATGTTTTCAATTCACTTGTGTGGGTTCTTCATTGTATTTACAGAAAAGAAAGTTTTGTTCTTCACCTCTGTATTTTTGTGAACTATCTGGAAAATGATTCAGCCTTTATACGAGTTGTTCAAGTCTCGAAAATATTTACCAACTCTTGAGGATATGAAGGGAAATTTGGGATTGTGTTAGTTGATAACACATATCATTCGCAGTGATAATTTTTTTTCATACATAGTGAAAAAAGGGAAATAGTCAAATATGTCTACGCACAACAATTTTCAGGGTTGACTGGGGACTGTGCGAAGATGAAGGTTGGAAAAGGTATTGAAGTGTGATGGTGATATAGTTACCAAATTGTAGTAATGAAGTTTGCTATTTCCACCATGAAAGTTGCAAATATATACAGTTGACAACTTTTTCAACACATATTTTGGTAATTATTGGTGAAGTTTGTTTATGCAATTCGATGTAGTAGGTATTGGATAACCATAATAGTTATTTATGTAATAAGGATCATAAAGACGATCATTATGGTACAAGTCGTGAATGTTATAACACGGCGTGTGCCATAATGATTGTTTATGATTCGTATTACATACAAAATTTTATCTGATGGCATTTATATCAATACATTTTCGAAAAATTAAAAACTGCATTTTCGACATGTCACAATGACAACTATTTTTAAAGGAGCAAGTATTGTGTAGTTTCAAATATTAGTAGGTGAGTGAGCTGTGCTTTGCCATTTCCTTGACAACGTCATCAGGTTGTAACGGCAATATTTATTTATCGCTGTCAAACTCAATAATTATTGTCAGGTAGAATTTAATATAATTAAAAAAATGAGTGATTCTGAAGCTGATAGTTTACCTTCTGATTTGGAAGAAATGTCGAGAAATATCGTGGACTCCCTTTTGCCGGAAAAATCACGGAGTGTATATGAAATGGTTTTTAATCGGTACGAAGAATGGTGTTCTGCTAAAAAAATCAAGAATATCACTCATGAAAAAGTATTGTTGGCTTACTTTGAATGCTTATCTAAGGAAAGAAAACCATCTTCTCTTTGGTCGTATTATTCGATGATAAGAAGTATTTTATCAACAAGAAAAAACGTTGATATTAGTAAGTACCTACAGCTGGTTGCATTACTAAAACGTAAATCAGAAGGTTACAGAGCTAAAAAATCCAAAATTTTTACTAAACAAGATGTTACAAAGTTTTTAACGGAAGCATCAGATGATACATACTTATTTAATAAAGTTGCCATGATAATTGGACTAAGTGGAGCATGCAGAAGAGTGGAATTGACAAATATGCTTGTTGAAAATGTAATAGATGAAGGATCCGTTTTTAGAATTACATTACCGAATACAAAAACAAAGGTAATGCGAGAATTTTTTGCAACTTCGGGGAATATCCCAGGATTGAATATGGTAGAACTTGTCAGACAATATGTGAAAATACGACCTTGCAACACAAACCATCTACGTTTTTTTGTCACTTATAGAAATAAGAAATGCACAAAACAACCCGTTGGAATACATACCTTTGGTAAAATGCCAAAACTTATTGCCACTTTCTTGAATTTATCTTGCCCTGAAGAATATACCGGGCATTGTTTTCGGCGATCGTCTGCTTCATTTTTGGCTGATTCTGGAGCTGATCTGTGTACCGTGAAACGCCTTGGCGGATGGAAAAGCAATACTGTCGCTGAAGGTTACATCGAAAATTGAAAATTCGAAAGAGCAAAAGAAAAAAATATCAGAAGCAATTTTTGGTGCCAACAACCAAACAGGATTACAAGTTTGCCAGCAATCATCAACTACTGATGTAAAAACTGTAGAATCCATTGGAATTAATATTACAAATTGTAGTGTCAAGAAGTATTAGGTGGACATTTCGAACACCTGCTTCGTTAATTGACAACAATTTTGCTTCTAATTATTTAAATACTACATGTCATAATAGTTTGTTTTCTTTTTGTTACATTAACACTTCAAATGCTTATTGTGAAAAAACATATTAACGAAATTTAAAAAATGGTTGAAAAGATAATCCAATTCTCTTTTCAACGATGTGTCACTCGACCCCCCATGCCATTCAAAAAAATTAGGTTTTTGTGCCCCCCCGCGCCATCTATCGAGTAATCACAATGCGTTATATTTCAAAAGATAGTATCGGTGAAACCCTCATACGGTTTTTTTTATCGCTCTACGTCAAACCGTTCAAAAGTTAACAGGGGGGGGGGGCTATTAAAAGCCGCACTGTATATAAGAAGTATTTGGAATTGAGAGGTGAATTTGACGAAATAGCTGAAAGAACCTGTTTTTTCTTGACCATCCTCTGCTATAAAGTTAAATTTTGCCACCAATAAAAATAATTGGAGAATGTAACCAGGAATTGGTTCCGACTATTTACAAACTTTTAAAAATTCATCTCGCTGAAATGCCTAAAAACTCATTTGAGGAATTACACAGGTCAGGAGAGACTGAATGGGTTGGCATTAATGTCAATTCTAAACATTGACAATTAGAGTATCATTGATTTATTTGCAGCAAAAAATGTAGAAGGCTCAATATTATTCTGTAATGTATGGATCTGGCGCCTCTATACAGTGAGGACCAAAAGTCCGTCGCCCCCCCTGTAACTTCTTCATTTTCCATATTACAAAAAAATGTTAAATACATAAGTTGTAGGGTTTCATTCGATCTCTTTAATGGTTTAAGTTTCATTCATACAGAGTGTCTCAAAAAAGCACGGTGACTTAGAAATTATTTTTTTTAAATGGGACACCCTGTATTTCATTGCATTATTACATTCTACGTTGAATTCTGAACAAGTTTGATAAATGATTTTCTATCAAAAAAGTTAATAGTTTTGGACTTATGAACACTTGTAAATAATTATTTCGACTACTTTTGCGCCAGTTCAATGAGAAAATCGTAACAAATGGATCACAATGTATTCCACTTTCCTATCCTAACTTTTTGAAAGCTATCCAATGTTGCAAACTGCTGATGGCACCATGTGTAACTTACCTCGTCGTACCATTTTACAATTGTTAGAGTTGTTGAATCTCACGAAAAACTAGTACAAATGAAGTTGAAACATTTTATTAACAAATAAGGTAGTCCATAAATACAGATCAAGAATCATTAAAAACTGAAGAGATATTTTAATTTATAACTAAAAACGGTGAGTTTTTATCTATTTCAAAAGATGTTCGACATGTCCACCATGCATTTCTTGACACATAAATAGTCGGGTTGTAAACTCTTTCCTAACATTAATCACGGTTTGAGGTGTTATTTCTGAACACACTTCAATAATTCGACGGCGCAGTTCATCTAACGACCCACAAACTGTCTTAAAAACTACGGATTTCACATAGCCCCAGAGAAAGAAATCAAGCGGTGAGAGGTCCGGTGAGCGAGCTGGCCACTCTGTTGTACCTCGACGTCCAATCCACCTACCTGGATACCTTTCATCTAAGTAATTTCTCACCTCCCGAAAATAGTGTGGTGGCGCTCCATCTTGCTGAAATGTTACATCCAAGTAAAATTCATGTGGGTTTTGCGCAACGATCTCATCGATACTGGGACTTATTGTGTCTTGCAGCATTTGGAGGTATCTGGGACCATTTAAATTTTCTTCCAAGAATATGGGACCTTCAATGTGGTTACCTAAAATACCAACCCAAACATTAATTTTCTGGGGAAATTGAGTATGCCCCTCGCGGAATTCATGGGGATTCTCATCACTCCAATATCTACAATTCTGGGTATTCACATTTCCATTTAGGTAAAAAGTGCTTCCATCACTAAAGCAGATGTGTTGCAAATAAAGTCGATTTGCAACAATTCTTTCTGCCATGGTCTCGCAAAATTCAAGTCGCCGGTCTGGATCATCTTCAACCAATTGGTGCAAAATTTTTATTTTGTAGGGATGGAATTTATTTTGTTTTAAAACCCTCTTTACTGATGTTTTAGAAACATCACATGTCTCAGCTACTTGCTTAGTTGATTGTTGTGGGTTATTTAACATTTCGGCTAGTACTTGAATTTAAACATCTTCCGTAATTATTTTTGGCCTCCCAGATCTCGGAGCATCTTTCACGGTGCCAGTAAGGTTAAATTTTGCCACCAATTTCTGCAGATATTTTCGACACATCGGACGTTCTGGAAACCGTACATTGAAAATGCGAATAGCAGCGTGGTAATTTCGGTTAGCTTCACCAAATATGATAACGGCTTCAACCTTGTCTGCTACTGAACGAGCCATATTAATCAACAAGAGAAATTGAAAACCGTTTGAAACAAAGTTTTGAAAACCTACAAAATGTCAATGACATTTGGCAAAAACAGATGAGAGTTTTTTTCGTTGTCATGGATAAAATAAACGCGCCTAGCGTGCATAGCCTACCTCATTAATTTATTCATGAACTGGTGCAAAAGTAGTCGAAATAATTATTTACAAGTGTTCATAAGTCCAAAACTATTAATTTTTTTGATAGAAAACCATTTATCAAACTTGTTCAGAATTCAACGTAGAATGTAATAATGCAATGAAATACAGGGTGTCCCATTTAAAAAAATTAACTTCTAAGTCACCGTGCTTTTTTGAGACACTCTGTATGAATGAAACTTAAACCATTAACGAGATCGAATTAAACCCTACAACTTATGTATTTAACATTTTTTTGTAATATGTAGAATAAAGAAGTTACAGGGGGGGCGACGGACTTTTGGTCCTCACTGTATAGTTTTTATAAATATGTTTTATTCTGTTTGTTTTTTTTTTGTTCTATTCAATTAATACTACTGCAAGAAATATCACATATTATTCTATGAATGAATCTGCAGAATTGAAATGTAGTTCATACAGCATGTCCAATATGATCTTTCCTGGGAAAATGACAAGCTTGTGTTGAACATACGAATTATACTAGAATTGATCAAACTCAGTCCGAAATGTTCTTCCCAAAGCTCATGTCAACAGGCACCACTATAACTTTTTCGAAAATACGAACTGGTATTTCGACAGCATTTCGTTGTTATTCGGATCATCCATTGTTATCGCATATTTCCTACCCTCTAGCAACAACCGTAAAAAAGTGAACCTATTTTGATATTGAAATATTGCGTACTATAGACGCCAACTACAAAATTGGATTGAACTTTTTTGACACTTGTAGAAAAAGTAATATTCAATTTAAAACTTTCATTGAAAGAAAATCGTGTTCATTTGTGCGCAAAACTTTGTAGCTGACTATGCAGGCACTTCTCCATATAAAATTTCCAACAGTTCCACAAAGCCAATTATTATATCATTGTGCCTTTCACGCGACCACCGACAGGTGCAAAATGTCCCGAACTACGTGTTCATTCATTCCATGCGCTAGACGTAGAAGAAAGCAAATTTCGCTCCAGTCAGTCGCCCGAAAACCCGCGCCGTGCTTAGCTGCAACTCGCGACCTCGAACTCCCGAAGACGCGCGTAAAGTGTTCGAAACAACTCCGAACAACTGTTGATGCTCTGCTTCAATTAGTTTTTATTGTAAGACGGCCGTGTCGATGTGGACTTCATTGGGTGGTAAATCCATTATTTCGTTGAAATAACACTGTAACGCGGTTATTTCTGATCGGATAAAGAACTTTTCGAAAGAAGTTGAACTGTTTAAAAAAGTTAAACTTGGTAGTATGATAATTTTCGTTCAGTGATGGGACAACTTGAAGGAAGTGATCAAGCGAGAAATACTTGTGAACTCGAGGTAGGAAAGAAATTATATTTATTTCTTCGTCTCTCCTTCTTCCTCTCTAAAACTGTTATTTATTATCCGATTCAAAAGTTTTTTTTCAATAGATAGAGCATCGATAGTTCTAGTTGAGTGACATAAATTCGAAATGAAAATTAAAATTTCAAGGACTACTTCGAATCCTCAAAAATCTGACTACACCACTGGATAGACTTCGAAATATATTTTGCCAGAATTTCATCAAAATCTGTTCATAAATAAAAAAATTATAAAATAATAAAATTTGATTAGTGGAATTTTAGGAAAATTATATTTTATTATTTTATAATTTGTTTATTTATGAGCAGATTTCGATGAAATTCTGACCAAATATATTCTGAAATATTTTGAATCCAATGGTGTTGTCAGAATTTTGATGGAAGTTATGAAACTGAAGTTGTGGGTTGATTTATTGACAAAATTTTCAAATTGTATACCCATATTCCTACGTAATTTTCACATAAACCACTTGAAGATGTCGTGAATCCAGAGGCGTAGCCAAAGTGTATTTTAAAAAAACGCTGCTATGTTTTTGGATTTTTGAAAAATTCGAAGTAGGCCATGAAATTTTTATTTTTATTTCGAATTTGAGGCACTCAATTAGAACTATTAAAGCTCTATCTATCGAAAAAAAAAAACTGTTGAATCGGATAATAAATAACAGTTTTAGAGAGGTGGCCCGCTTTCAAATCGGTCACTCTGTATAGAGCTTGCACGTGTGATTGACAATAATTATAAATATGATAAAAAAAATAAAACACAGTCCAGGAAGATCCTAGAAATTCTAGTAATTACATCGAAAATAATGGTGGAATAAATAATGAAGTTGAATCCTAATACGAAATTTTTTGAATAAAAATCCACATCTTGTTGGT
Organism: Chrysolina haemoptera; assembly: GCA_958298965.1. Lineage (NCBI taxonomy): Eukaryota > Metazoa > Arthropoda > Insecta > Coleoptera > Chrysomelidae > Chrysolina > Chrysolina haemoptera. The sequence continues at coordinate 7,239,101 of OY282603.1, read as the reverse complement.
ATCACTGAAATACATATTCACCTCTCTCGAGAAAAAAATTTCAAATTTCGAATAATGGTGCTATACAGTGTGTATCTTAAATGATGTCTGAATGATTCTAATATCATTAATTTAAGGAATATTGACTGATTTTGAGTAAATAATTAACATTATTGGTAGTAGGTAAAATATTGTACAATATTTGTGTAGAAAATTTATATTACGATAATCGATGGGTTATCAAACTCGGCCTGAAGACCGCGTTTGACAAATGTTCCATCTCATATCGTAATATGAATCTTTACGACACTTATATCGTAAATATCTATTACAGTTTCTGAGAAAATAACAAGGTGGTAAATAACCTTGTACTCGACATGAAAAATTTTAAATTGTAAATACTGAAAACCAGCCGTTATATTTTTTATTCTGAACTTTCCGTCCTACGTCATAGACTAAGATACTTTTCTTTACATTGATTGAAAATGTCTTTGAGGCTTTTCTTCTCGTTTGTGACTCTATTCAATTTTATATATTTGATGACTTTGCATCATAACTTGTTATTTTTTTCCCCAATTTACCTTAAATACCTCAAAAGTAATGAAAAGGTATGCCAAGAGATTACATTTTTTATAAAGATTATTTTTTATTGTTTTTTTATTTCACTTTGATGAAACGAAAGAACACTCTTTTGTCTTATTTCCACTAGATTTTTATTGTTACGACCGGTTTCGGGTTTTATCCCATTACCAAGTATAAAAACTTTTGAACTCATTTCTCAAGTAGGTTGTTCTAATTGTATTATAGTCAACTCTTCTATGAAATTTCTTAAAGTACAGGTATCTGAGAAATTTGTTTTGGGTTTTCTCAATTTTCTGCAGTGAAATATGACTCTCTATACCAAATTATCGATGCATACTCCAATTTAGTTCTGACCAGCGTATAGTAGAGAAGTTTTATTGATTCTGTATTATCAAAATCCCTTGTTTGTCTTATTATAAAACCCAATATACGGTTTGCAGAACAATGCCTTGGATATGCTTTGAGAATGATAGTGTGTCGATATTTGTGACCCCCACGTCTTTGACCTCATGGCATCTCCCAAGAACTTCACCATTCATTTCATATTCAAATTCAATTGGTTGTTTTGAGCGAGTAATTGACATAGTGCAGCATTTTTTTATGTTAAAATATAATTTTTTATCACTGCTCCATTTATGAACATTGTCTATATCCATTTGTAATTTCACACAATTTTGAATTATTTCAAATATTTTGAGTTCATCTGCGAGAGCAGACAATCTGAATTTTTCACCATAGAAGTCAAATCATTTAGTAAACATGATGAATAAAATGGGCTCCAAGTTAGAACCCTGGGGTACACCTGAGTTAACTAAAAATTTTCTGGAAATGTGTCCATTATGCTTCGCAAATCAACGATCTATCTTTCAAATAATCTTTCATCAATTGCAGGAAATTATCTGCCAGCCCAAAATTGTTCAATTTTGATAAAAGAGTATCATGATCTATTTGGTCGAATGCCTTGGTCCGTTAAAATCCGCCCTGTCCTATCGTTGCCGACAACGTTACGCAAAATAAACAACTGTTGATATTACAGCCTGAATTCGCATTTATTGGCAGAAGTTCGTGTCGCTGTGGATTTTATTGGGAAATAAAAATAAACTTGAGATCGAAATAACCCTGCTATCCTACTGTGACTGATGAAAAGAAAATACATTTCCTGGGCGAATAAATTTACAATTTCAATTTCAATTGATTGTAGAATGAACTTAGTAGTTTAGTGATGTTGAAAATTTGACGCGATGAAATCAAAATTTAGGTCACAACTAGTCTCCGATAAAGTAGATTATAGATTATAGATTATACATTAGGGACTTTCGTGCTACAAGCCTCTACACCGCGACCTTTTCAGATCTATTGTGTTTGTCCTCGAGATCATTTAGAGTTCTTTGTCTAGCCCTGTCTTCTTTACGAGACTCCACAGGCTAGTTTTTAGAACTCCCATGAATCTGGGAGCTCTTGGTTTTTCTTCTCCCAGCGTTAGAAACCTTTGCCTTGACAAGCCCTCGCAGTGGCATAGTATGTGTACTGATGTTTCCTCTTCTTCCTGACAGAACCTGCATATCATTTCTTCTGCCAGGCCTATTGTACTCATATGTTTGTTGAGCCTACAGGGCCCTGTGAGAAGTCCTACTACTATTCTAGTAGTGTTCCTCTTCTGGCTTAGTAGATAGTCTGTGAATGTTGGCCTGTCTCATCCCTGGTGCATTGTTCCACCATTCTTGAGACTTCTGTTGAATCCATGATTTGGTGTTTGTTTTTAGTACAGCTTTTTATACCGCAATACGGTTCTGGGCCATTCAGGGCCTTACTTGCTCCTTCTCGGGCTAGTGTATCGGCCTCTTCATTGCCTCTATAACCTGTGTGTGCTGGTACCCAGGCTAGTGTCAGTCTGTTCTGACTGCCCAGCTCTTTTAGGGCTTCTATGCAGTCCCAAACAAGTTTTGAGGTAACTTGCATTGAGTTGACTGCTTTTATCGCAGCTTGGCTATCTGAGTATATGGCAATGTTTTTTCGTGAAAAATCGTGCCTTATTAGCTCTTGTGCACAATGGTGTATTGCAACGATTTCCGCTTGAAATATCGTCGCATGTTTGCCCAAGCTCAGTGAGATTTTCATCTTCGGCTTGGTTCTGTAAATGCCGGCTCCTGCACCTTCATCCGTTTTGGAGCCGTCCGTGTAAACAGCGATTTCCGCATTGATGGGAGACCCCCCCTTCCACGCATCCCTGTCCGTCTCCGATCAAGTAACACAACCTAGAACTTTATAAGGAACAACTTCTGAGAGAGAGGCCCCTCATAGACGAAGATAACAATAGCCGTTCCACTCACCGACAATGGCGTGCGTTGTTTATAGAAATATTAAGGTCCAATAAAACACAAATAATGAAAACCCAATATCAGAATAGTTTTTTGCTGAGAATCAGATTGTGGTCATATTATATAGTATGCCTTCTGAATTTCCTGAAGAATGAACGACACTACTTGGAAGAACATTACCTAATAATGAAAAATGGGTTATATAATCCAATCCTCCGCAAAAAACCTATACAATAGGTAATTCATCGGCAAGTATCCAACAGAAAACAACTACTGCCGCTTACGATCGTTGAATTATATCTGTTTGATATTTGGAAATGCAATTCTTTTTGATAAATAGCTGAATTTGTTTTTCGATTCAAATGAGGAACACCTACGTACCGGTATGGTACTTGCCAATCATCAGCGAAGGCTAGTTCCAAATTAATTCGAAAAACATTTTCAGCATTTGTTGGGAATTCCTAAGATGAAAACTGAAGTATATATACGCCGCCATCTCTAGGTTCCAAGAAAAGCATTCCGACTATCGTATTTTCTTCAATATGGAGCCAAACTAAATCCTGAAGAATAAACGACACTACTTTACGGAAAACCATCACTTAATAATGAAAAATGAATTATATAATCAAATATTCTGCAAAAAACCCGAACAAGTGGTACTTCGCAGGCAAGTTTCCAACAGAAAACCACTACTGTCCTCTACGACCGTTAAATTATATCTTTTCACTTGGCAGATCGAAAAAGAAAATGAATAAACTTTATAAGTAAACCAAAACGTGCAAATATTCAGGTTAGATCCTCTCAAGTAAAGTATTTATTAAACAAAGTTACATTTTTGAAATGTTTGAAGCAAGTCTCAAAACACAAGGGTACAAAAAATTAATAAAAGGTAACAAATACCAATTATTTAAAAATAAAGTCATAATAGTTATTACGAAACAATTCAAATGAACTGACTGATCAACACGTTAAAAAAAAATTTTTTTTGGTGAGTATGTTCACAAATATCTATTTTGGATTTTGGAAATGACCAAAATAGGTATTCCAGGGCTACTTCAGAACTTCCCTGTTTAACAACCCTTAATATGAATAAAAGCAAAAAACATAATTGGTGAAGCCATACACTTACACAAAAAATCAAAACTAAACGGAAATAACAAACCAATTGCATTTCGAAATCTCACAAGGTGACTCAACGAAGCATAGTAAGCTGAAATCCTCAACAGGCAGCAAAGTTACAGTTTGGCAGGCCACACCAGGCAGAAAAAATCAAATTTACAGAAGGAATAATAGACTTCAAGCCCGTATATCACTTTGGGGGGTCATTTGACCCAGCATGAAACATATTAAGAACGATGCTGTTTTATGAAAAAATAACTTAATACTGTCAATGTTTCAGTTTAAAATTTACACTATCATTAAAAATGAATTACACAAGCATCTAAATTTTCATTGAATATTCTTACCTTGACATCACTTCCTCATCGTGAACTATGGGCTTAGCACCCCTTTCTAAGAAATCTTCTTCCACCTGGAGTAACCCTTACATCAGAACTTGAGAAATGGTGGGAACATATCCAAGATCCAATGAATTTTTTTTCTATTCCGATGATTTCCTTCCATTTTGCAAGCAATTTTTCATCTTTAGGGAACCTGAAAATGTGATAAAATAATAAAACCATATGATTCTGAGAACAGCCGATTTTAGCAATTCATTCATTTTACTCTTTTCCAATTCGGTTCCTTCAGGTCTCGAATGGCGAATGATTCTCGACCGCGATAGTTACGACGGATATTACGACACTGGTAGCTTACCTATGAAATGATATGTTTTGATCCCCAGCTTCAAACAGTTTTTTACACACTTCACAAAGCTTCACCATTGTCCAATAATGAAAACTAACGATAGTAAAACGCAAATAAACTGAGTTTTTCCTTTAGTCGCCAGCAAACACTCCTAAAACGACTCAAACAAACATAAATAAACACTTTGGGACTTTGGTGACGCTTTGTTGTTGTTTTGTCAAATATCAAATGCAGCGTTGCCGCACTGACCAGAAAGTATGAAGTAATAGAATTTCCGATCGGCGATGAAAATACTTTCGTGTTTAAATTAAATGCTTCCATCAAGCTGAAATAAACGTTTCAATTGCCTATTCATGGTTATATATTCCATCCAAGAGAGTGTTTTTGGGTTTTGGATGCCATGAATATACCGACAGAAATCAAAATCTAGCTGACGTGATCTTAAAAATTGCGACAAGACAACAATGTTATGACTTGAGTGATTATATTATGAAAAGATGTTCCATTCAGGTATATTCGGGTATCACTCATCAACTCATCTAGTCTAATGTCTTTTGTTACTTGATCGGAGCAACTAGTAAATCTATGAGGCGCCGTTCGGGTAAAAAGTGTTTTTGCAAATATATTTAATTTTGTGTCAATATATTAATGAGTTGTAGCAAATATTTTCATTTTGCTTTCCGATATAGTTATTTTCGATAAAACACAATATACTTACTTTCCAAGCATTACAAATATATAAAAACAATTCCCATATATTTATAAATTCGATCTATTTTATGTCGTCAAGAGATGGCGCCACCGACGCGATTTGTCCAGGCTCGAACACGTGGCATTATGGCAACTATGTAGTCATTAGTACATAAAGTGGCTAACAGATAGCAGTACCACAGGCAGTTTTGTTATTGTGTAGTTTTCTACTTTACAATTGGGCACTTAATTGAACGGCATGGCCAGAATGAATTCAGTGACCCTATGTGTGGGTCAAAGGAAGACCCTCAAGAATGAAATGACTCAATCTGAAATATTATACTGCCGCCATCTATTCCGAAATTTCTGTACTAGACTTTGCTTCGTTCCCATGTTGCCGTATGCTCGAACGTGTCACAAATCGCGTCGATTGCGCCATCTCTTGACGACATAAAATGGATCAAATTTGTAAATATATGAGACTTCACGTTTCTTTATATTAGTAACAGTTGAAAATAAATATATCGGCACGCAAAATAATATATATTGCTACAATTAATAAATATCGGCACGCAAAGTAACATATATTGCTGCAATTAATGAATATATTTGATAGAAATTATTTATATTTGCAAAAACACTTTTTACCGGAACGGCGACTCATATAAATCAGTGTTTTTATTTTTTTAATCCATCAATAAATGATACCTATAGTATTAATGATTTGTGGTGCTTTTATTTTTTTTTATCGAGAATGTAATATTTCCCGGGCAGTAGTTACAAATAATAATAATGGTATTTTAAACTGTTGTAATGAATTACTATGATGTTACATTTATTATAATTTCATAAAATACCCTTATCTGTTCTTACTTGGTCTTTATTACCTGTTCTTACTAATTTTCAGCTCAGTCAGGTCCACAACAGAGACCAGAAACATGATATAGTCTCTCTCTCTCTCTCAGGAGGGTTGCAGCTAGGGGCTTTTTTCGGGGGATGCAACTAGGGACTTTTTTTCTTGATGTCAATTAATATTTTGTGATCTTAAGAATGTAATTAAAAATAAAGATTCTCAATTTTCAAAACTTCTTTTCTTTTCCTTTAATCATAACACTTCTGTGACTGTCAAATTTCAAAATAAATATTGGACAAAACAAGTCTAATTCTACTTCTATGCCTGATTCTACGAGAGAAATAACTTATTTTACTAAATGGCTATCTTTCAATCAAACAAATTTTTATATATTTATTTCTAAACATGAAATCAACGACTCTACTATTTATCAACAACCTCTTTTTTAACAGAATATCTCTATGTCTCTATATTTAAATCTTTGTTCCGTGATAATCTTAAATTCGTACTAATAAAAGTACAGTACAATTTATTTCTGTAATTCTGTGTCAAAACTTCTGTGATTCTGTGCATATTGTTCATTATGAATTCAATAAAAAGAAATCACTTTGAAAATACCTAGTTCTAGAATTCTTTACACAGGGAAAGTTCAAATTCGGCAAATACCTTGGCTTTATAGCTTATTTTTGTGTCATTTACTTGTGAAGTTTGTGCTCATTGTTCGTAATATGAATTCAATTCACTTTGAAAAAGTTCAATTTCGGCAAATACCTTGGCTTTTTATCAGTGATTCGTTCTGCAGCTGTAATTTTGTTGCTGGCTCTCTTCAAAGTCTGGAAGGTAAGTTATAATATTAACTTCTTATTTTTCTCGTTCAATATGTTTTAATAAATAAGTTTCATCTTTTTACTTTTTATTGAGTTTCTCGTTGAATTATATGTAATTTTGCGTTTTACTAATTATTTTTAAACTCTTGTCTCCTAATTATTTTTTTCATTCCTTTTTTTAACAACTAAAAACCATCACAACCATCCATCGATTTTTCGATTATTTTTCATTCTTCAAAGCTTCTCAAACTCCTAGTTTTTTTTCACTTTTCACTAATTACACCTCTTATTACTAATTTAAAATAATTTTTTCTACTAGCATGCGGAAAAGTAACTTTTCCGCACGATTTTTTGTTTTGAAAGTTGTACTTTTCCGTACGATTTAAAATCATGCGGAAAAGTTACTTTTCCGCACGATTTTTACTTTTCCGTACGATTTTTACTTTTCCGCACGATTTTTGTATTGTTGAAAATGAAGATATTTAGGACAACTAAATGATCTATGTAACTATTCTGTCTTATTAGTCTTTTTGGTGCATTATTATAAAAACTCGTTAATAAAAACCCTTGTTTTTTCATAAATAAGATGGACAAAAACACTCATAGGAAAAATATTGTACCTAACTCTTACGGAAAAAGTCTTTTCCGCCCTTAACGGCTTGCCCGAACTCCGCTCCGCGTCGTTCGTGCAACTGCCGTCACGTGCGGAAAAGTACTACTTTCCGCACTTGTTAGGTAAATAACTATTTTCTACTAGCGTGCGGAAAAATCCACTTTTCCGCACTCATTTTAGTTTTGAAAGAGTCATTTTCCGCACTCTTTTTAGTGCGGAGAAAACATTTTAGTGCGGAAAAGTAGATTTGTTTAGTTTCTGCGGATTATACTGACATTTAAATATTGCGTCGCAGAAGGTTAAAATAGAAAGCTTACCAAGTATGGTTGGATGGTTTAATATATATTTAATAATAAATGTTCTTTATGTTAACTTTTGGGTGTTTTTTCCGCAAGTAGAAAAAATAGTGTACCTAACACGAGCGTAAAGTGTCTTTTCCGCACGCGATTGCAGATGGAACAGAAAAAGTATCACTTTCCGCACTTGTTAGGTGAACTACTATTTTCTACTAGCGTGCGGAAAAATCCATTTTCCGCACTCATTTAAGTTTTGAAAATTAGTGCGGAAAAGTTTTTTCCGCACGAGCTTAAAGTGTCTTTTCCGCACGTTTAGGTAAACTACTATTGTTACATATTTATACACAAACTTGTTGATATTGAATAATTATACCTGTTTGGTCTCATTTTTCTTAAATTCCTTTATAATACAATTAAGTACTTAGTTATTTGCTTTCAAAGTTCCCACTTTCAAGCTGTCATCTTTCCTTTCAAAGTTTTTTTTTCTTTTTCGATATACAATATGTTATTTTTTTATTTGGATTCAATTTCTAGGAAAAGTATAAGTATTGATATTTTTTTTTAATTTTTTACATTTAAACTATTCCAAAATTTTCAGTTATATATTGCTGATATTTGTTTTCTCATTCTTATAGGTTTTTCCTTCATAAACTGATTTCGCTTACTCAGAACACTATGAAATTGGATAAAATACATCTTTGCTAGCCTGCTGCTTGTTTTTGGAGGACCACTACAGTACAGGATGTTCAAATAAAGACAGTTCAGTACAGGTAAAATATTTATATATTTCCTTAATTCATTTTGTTTATTACTGAATTCTAAATTTGTTTATAAAATTCAACATCATACCAACCATTTCAAAACAATAGATTATTAAAATTTACATATTTTATCGCGGAACGTCTTTGGTCCCGACTCGTCTGTGACGTAACGCCACTTGTCTGAGATCACTACACCACAAATTACGTGTTAGATCATTAGCCGCGCCAAGGCTCTCGCGCGCAAGAATTCTTTTCCACAACACTTCCCAATAGGCAATCCGCATGGACCAATCAAAACTATTTTAGTTGCGCCTGCGTGATGTGCAATGTAATTTTAAGTGAAATTGTCAATTGTTCATTCCGTTAATGTAATTTTAGGTTGGGAATGTCGCAAAATTGGCCCCTTAATTACCTGTTTATTAAAATTGGCGCAGCAAGCTCGCAAATAATGTTTGTATGACAAAAAATTTTAAATTCATAAGATGAATCAATCAAAATAATTTCCAATATTTCATCTTATCTACTATTAACTAATTGACTGCATATTTGCACTTAGTACCTAACCAGTACTAGAGAGCTATATTTAAGATATAAACTTCACACTATGCACATGTCATTGGGTAACAACCAAATATATTCTATTCTACTCTATAATAAGCGTCTCGTTCAACGCGTTCAACAAACTTCACTTTCATACAAAGAAGTCCTACACACTACGCACTTGTATCAGAAATACCTATTTTGTATGGCACCGCAAAAATATCAAAACACAATCCTACCGCCGTGGCATCGATTCAAATATACCGCCTTGGCCAGGACAGTTCTGATTGTTCCATGCCATTGCCTATTGGGAAGTGTTGTGGAAAAGAATTTTTGCCTCTCGCGCAGTTTCTTTCTAGTTGTAGTGTAGTTTTAAGTGTTTTAACTCGAGTTCATATGTCACCATAATGAAAGAAGGCTTAAGGCTTCGGGAAAAGACAAAGTAGTTTGCCTAAAATAGATATATTCAAAGTGATGAAGTTTTTTTCTTCAAATCAGTCTTATGTTAGTGCTGAAATAAAAGGAGTAAAACTTTTTAAGTGAGTATATACTTTTGAGTTTGCTTCATCATGTTCAACATATTCCTAACAATGATTTATTCAAAAAACATTCCATAAACAGTTTGTAGTAGTAAGTACTGATTGTATGGCAGAACACGTAAGAGGTAAAAAGAGAAAAAAAAGAAACGTTTACTACCCGTATGAAGTCCGGTATGAATCAAACTAACCGTCTATCCCTCAGAGCAATAATAAACATAGAGATGCCCTCTCTACTCAAACATAACAGATTTGTAGACAACCACGATGTCCATCTCTCTCAACGATGAAATATGGTCAAGGGGACTGAGGGGATGTAAACATTCAGTTCAGAGGACAATGCAACTAGATGCGTTAGTTGGAGGACAGATGTAAATATAAACAAGGTGATGTTGGCTTAAAAAACAAGGATAGAAGGGCATCTCTATGTTTATATTTGCTCTGAGGTCTATCCACGTGGACTTGATATTGGCAGGCGTCAAATCGTCTTGTTTATGTTCTAAAACAGGAGGGAGATAGTTCGCAATGTCAGTGGTGTAATGTGTTGTTTTTTGTGTGTGACTTTAAAGATTTCAATATTGTCGGTAAGGGTTCGGAACGAGTTTTGATGAAATTTTGTATGTAGTTAGAGTTTTGCTTTTTGAGTTCATCTACAGAGTGACCCATTTGAAAGCGGGCCAACTCTCTTAAACTGTTATTTATTTTCCTTTTCAGAAGTTTTTTTTTCAATAGATAGAGCATTAATAGTTCTATTTGAGATCCATAAATTCGAAATGAAAATAAAAATTTCAAGGCCCACTTCGAATTTTTTTTCAAGGTCAAAAATCCAAAAATTATACGAGCGATTTTTTTAAATAGAATTTGACGACACCACTGGGCTCAAGACATTTTCAAATGGTTTATGTGAAGATTACGTAGGAATGCGTCCATCAATAAAAAAGTTACATGGGAATGAAGTTTGGAAATTATGTCAATAAATCAACCCAAAACTTCAATTTCAGAACTTTTATCAAAATTCTGACTACACCACTGGATTCAGAATATTTCGAAATCTATCCTTAAATAAACAAATTATGAAATAATATATTTTGAAAAGAACGTTACTTATTTAGTGGAATTTCAGAAAAAAATTATTTTATTATTTTATAATTTGTTTATTTATAAACAGATTTCGATGAAATTCTGACCAAACATATTTCGAAATATTCTGAATTCAGTGGTGTAGACAGAATTCTGATAAAAGTTCTGAAATTGAAGTGGTGGGTTGATTTATTGACATAATTTCCAAACTTCATTCCCATGTAACTTTTTTATTGATGGACGCATTTCTACGAAATTTTCGCATAAACCATTTGAAAATGTCGTGAATCCAGTGACGTCCTCAAATTCTATTTAAAAAAATCGCTAGTATGTTTTTTGGATTTTTTACCTTGAAAAAAATTTGAGGTAGGCCTTGAAATTTTAATTTTCATCTCGAATTTATGGTAGGTACTTAATTTGAACTTCTGATGCTCTATCTATTGGAGAAAAAACTTCTTAATCGGATAATAAATAACAGTTTTAGAGAGGTGGCCCGCTTTCAAATGGGTCACTATGTATATAGGTTTTTTTATGAGAAAATCGATTTTACGCAAAAAATATTATAGTTAGGTATATATTTCGGCTGTCACGGAAACGGCTCTGACGATTTTGATAAAATCTTGAATGTAGATGGAATTTTGCTTTTTGAGTTCATCTAAATATGTTTCTTTCCTGAGAAAACGCGTTTTCACCCAAAATAATAAATATAATAATATTTTTATTTCGGCTATCTCGGAAACGGCTTTTACGATTTTGATGACATTTTTTACTTATATAGAGTTTTGCTTTTTGAGTTCACACATCAGGGATGGATATGAGGGAAATATTTTTTCTACGGTAACACTTCGAAATTTATTTTTTGACATAAACCTGTCATGGGCATTGCATTTTGATTTTGTTCGAAAATATGAATAGGATATTCATAAAATCTGTTGTGGAATCACATCAAATCTCAGATCCAAAGTGTGTCTGCTTAAGTTCTCTACATATAAAAAACTTTTTATTATTGAAAAAAAGTTATTCTTCATGTAAAATTCTGCTTAGTCTAAAACTTGAAATACGACCATAAGATAACAATTTTTCAAGCAGTATACGAGGGTTGTAAAAAATATTTTTTTTTTTTGAGTAAACTTTTTTTTTTGATTAAATTGTTATTGAAAAGAGTTGAAAACTACGATCAGATAACCAATTACACCTATCTACAATGAAAAGCCAGGTTTTGTAATACACATTTTTTTTTCTCATTTTGTTTTATATGAGAAACTTTTCTATTATGAAATTGACGTAACTACCTATCGGTGATAGGCTACGGATATGGTACCAACAAGATGGTGCACCATGCCACAGTAGGTATAAGGGATGTAAGTCCAATACTTAAATACCCGTTTTGGCCCGCTAGGTCTCCAGACTTGAGCCCCCTTGATTTTCTCTTGTGGGGTTACTCCAAATTAAATGTTAGTATACCTCCAGAGGCCTTCAAAATTAGGACCATTTGGAGAGGACAATTAGAGAGACAATTGCAAACATTTTTTCTAAACGAACAGTTAAATGTATACAAAACAAAGAAGGATATTTTAGGTCAAATGTACAGTGAGAGGGAAAAGTACTTACATTATATTCATATAAATTATTTATTTGAATGTCATATCCATTGTTAGAATTGAATTTAATTTTTCCAAAATAAATAATCTGTTAAGCATATTTCTCTCATGCAATTGGATATCTAATATCTACTCCAATCATTTTTTTTTTCAGAACAATTTTCGATTTTGTCAAGAATAATGTTACTTTAAAATGGGCTTCAGAATTCACGTGGAATTGAGTAATTATTTTGAGAGCTTTAAAGCGTCTGCAAAGCAATACCGGCGACGGAAATTGTGTAGCAGTATTTATGACTTATTTTTAACGATATTGTTCAACATATACGTGAAAATCACAGCCGAGAGAATATACGTCAGGTGAGTGATGTTTTAAGGTACCCTGATCTTGCTCTAATAATATTCAGTACCCTAAAATAGTATATTAAAGTATAAGTTTGTAAAAAGGTCTTTCAAACACGCGCGATTAAGGCATATTTACGAACTCGAGTGATGCTGCCAGGGCCGGCTTCAGTATGTTACAATAACGAGTGCAGTAGCCTTATTCAATTTAGAATTTTTTCATAGGAAAATTTCGATTATTCAAAAAACAGTGGTGATGGCCCAGAATGAAACTGAAGAGTTAGCAAAACATCAACTCGCCCCTATAACTTTATTTGTACAGCCAGAATCATTCTCTCATTCGAATGTGCTAAATCAGGCCGTATAACATTGGTTGTAAAAGAGAAATGAAAATTATCATACAAATCCTCATTCAAATCTGAAAATCTGAATTGCAAATGGAATAAAATGAAGGAAAATTATCGTCTACGTTTTTTTTATTATGAAATTTGTAACTGGTTGATGTGCTGATACGATTCGTGTAATTTCCATGTGGACATTAATTTTAATGTTCGCAACACTTAAGTTATGATTTGAATACTATTTTCAGACTATGACGTACAGTTTTTCCAATTTCACATGCCAGGTACAATCCCATGATGATTAAGAACAGGAAAAAAAAAGGAAGATAATAGGTAGTTTTTGGATTATTGAAGATTGTAAGATGTTCAATGAAGTAGTTCAAAAGCTTTGCCAGTTGTGGAAGAATGAATCTTGAGGAAAAAAATTGCCGCTAATTTTCAAATTCAAGAAGACAACGGGATGAAAAGAGAGCTGTCGTTGGCCCCATCTTGATGAAAATATGACGGTTGAAGGAAAAGAAAAACTGCATATCGTTCATGAAGACTTCTACTTCCTCATGCAAATATAACATGTGAGTATCTGAGTACCTAAAATGTGTTTTGTCCCACTTCACATAACCCTTCTACAATATTTACGGAGGATCCGAAAGTCATGGATATTTTAGTTGATATGAAATAATTATACTGGAGCAGGGATCAATACCCTCTTTGGACCATATGCAACGATTTAAGACTAGTGAGACAAGTCTCACTTATACATGCCAAAAAACTGAGTTTTACTCCTGCCCCAGTTTTCAACTCAACCATAGTCCCGGCAATTTCTTCAGTAAATGTTGAAAATAATCGTTCATACACATCCTACATAAAAATGAAGTATGTGATTTCAATCTTGAGGTTTGCACTTAACAATAGTGTTATTAAATATATATTATGCGGGATATGAATAAGCGAATATTTTCAACATTTACTGAAGAGAATGCCGGTTTTATGGGTAAGGGTCAGTTGAATATGAGGCAGGAGTTAAACAAAGAGGATATGGGTTGCTGCTTCAGTATAATAATTCCATATTTACTGAATTATTCATGATTTTCGGATCATCCGCAAACATCTCCGTGAAGTGTGACAAAACACATACTAGGTACTCGAATACTCGCATATTATATTTGCATGAGAAGGTAGGAGTCTTCAGAAACAATAATATTGAAGTATTTCGTGATATCTATCGAATGCTTTATTTGGACTTGTTTCATTGTACACATTGGTAAAAATGCACTCCCAATTCCATGTTGATCCACTCACCAATTCAATAATCTTCTTGCAAGTAAAACCATCACTTAGGAAAACAGACTTCATCTCATCTACAGCTAACATGATGTTGACAAAACTGAATACATTCCATCTTCATGATAGAATCGTCTGGAGGAAGGATAAACGAAATGTATTGTGATATTGGGTGGGCAATTTGAACAGAATGTCGAATGGCAATCCATTTCCATGAAAAGTACACGCTGGATCACACTGCGACATTCCTCAATGTCTTTTAGCGAATCTATTCAAATTTCAGCGACATTTGTAATTCTCCGTGAATACCTTTTAGCTTGGCTTCGATAAAGCTTCCTGGAAATAAAAAGCAGTTTACTGCTTGTGACCCAGTTTCATCCCATAAGAAACAATCAACACTGAGAATCTCGCTACAGTCTTGGAGAATGAAGGTATGATGAATGAAATTCTCCACATTCTTCGCAACATTTTCATATTTCACTTCAATTTATTTTTTTGTCACTGCTGAAATATATATGAGTTTTCCTTCCATATTATGATGATTCATAGAATCTGTCACAGATGAATTCAATTAATCTCTCTAGAAGTCACAACCAACATATGCTGTGGTGAGTTGCAGAAAATGATAAAAATAAATAGTAACCATGTTACAAATATGTCAAAGCCACCATCTGACAGGCATAATTAATGAATTCCTTAAAACTGGTTATTTTTCTACATAAATGACTGGTGGCGACGAATGTCTTCCAGTTACATAGATGCTAGCACTGAGAAGACAAGAAAGAAATGAATTATCAATCACCCGCAGTTCATCAGTTTTTGTGATAACATGTGTTAGGTATCTAATCGATTATATATGCTTATCATGAATATGATTTGTCATATGATCAATAACCTAAAACTTTTTGGAATATCAACTCATCGGCAATTCCAATGAAAGACAATTCAACTCGTCCTGCTCGTCCTAACGAACTCATGATTTTATTAAGGTTTATGTGTTTGCGAAATGAATTAGTTTTCGTGAAAAATAAAAAATGTGATAAAATTTTAAGTACTCTTTGAATATTTTCTTCATCATGACATAGAAAAATCACACACCACCATTTCAAAACCTCTTTAAATGAATGATAAAATCACAAGACCTATTCAACCGCGGTTGAATTTTGGTCCTCCATATTTTTCGTTTTGTCTTTCATCACTTATTCTTAAAATTCTATGAAAAAACCTTCTCAATCGTTTGACCGATCTAATATTGATTTATGGGAATATTACTTTTTTGCTAATTTGGATGATGGCACACGTGAATACATATTTTCAAGGACAAGAGATGTACATTGAATGAATTGATTCTGAATGTTTCTTCAAGATGTTCTACGCACGTGAATCTATTCAATTTTGACAGTTCGAAGGTAAACAAAGTTTTATCAAGGGCCAGGCAGATTTATTGAAGGTTATACAACTAGTGCTTCAAATTTTATCGATAAATATTTATTTTCCATGAAACCTCTTTTTTTCAAAAATAAGAAATTTAGATAGAATCACTCGTGCTGACTGACTCACTTATAATTGTTTTGAAATTATAATATTTCTAAGACAATATTTTGAAATGTTTTCAATAATCAATAAGTTATCGGAATAATTGACACCTAAAATGTGTCACATGAATGAACACAAACAAGATTCCATTACAAAGAGTAAGTACACCACTCCACAAAGTAGTCATTTCTAACTGCCATTACCATCTTCCACTCTCGTCAAGGATTCAATTATATTTAACGGCTGCAAACTGTACCTGCCAGCACCTTCCAAATTATATACAGTGTTTCCATAAAGTAATACCCCCTGTTAACTTTTGAACGGATTGGAATTTTCGCATGAAATTTTTTTTGGAGGAATGACAGTTCATAAGCTACTTTCTGACGACAAAAAAAAATGTCTATCTTTCAAAATGGCTGCCCGATTTTTTAAATGGCATGGGGGGTCTAGTGATACCTCATTCGAAACGTCTTACAATTCTCTATACGTCCCCAAAATTTCAAACAAAAATATACATCCAAACCAAAATGGCGGTTCGTAATGTTAGAGCTCTGCCATATGAGGATCTTTTCTATTGCTATCAATGAGCTCTTGTAAAATCATCAAATCTTTTTTGGTATCATTAAATGAAAGTTTTTTTTCTAAAAATGATAAAAGAGTGCCATCTTCGAATGAAATTTAGTGAGAAGGCAGGTGATTCTTTTATTGAATTTCAGCAAAATTAAGAAAACCATCCAGAATAAAGAACAATGTTTATTTCACATAAATATCTGAAAAATTGAGAAAGAAAATCAAATTAAATGTTCGAAATGTTGGCCATTGACTTCCTGGCACATGAAGAGACGATTCTGAAATTCGCTTCTTACATTTCCAAACATTTCTGGTGTAAGATTCCTGCATTCGTCTCTTATGCGTTCCTCCAATTCATTTATCGTTCCTGGAGCGGTTCTGTACACTTGAAATTTGAGATATCCCCACAAGAAAAAATCCAAAGGGGTCAAATCAGGAGAGCGAGCTGGCCATTCAATCGGACCCCTCCTACCGATCCATCTTGCCGGAAAATGTTCATTTAAAAAGTTGGTTACTGGTAGAGAATTGAAATGCAATTCAAACGATGTATCACTCGACCCCCATAGCCTTTTAAAAAAAAATTAAATGGCCGACCGACGTCATTTGAAAAAAATAAATATTTTTTTTGTTGTCAAAAAGAAGCTTATGAACAACCATTAAACCAAAAAATTCCAATCCGTTCAAAAGTTAACAGAGGGGGGGGGTTACTTTATGGAAACACTGTATATTAAAGATATATCATCTAACGCCAGCTTCATAAAAGCAGTTGAAAGAGCTCTTTCAGATAGAGCCTATTAGAGCTTAGAAGAGTATTATGTGGATGTGTAGAATGATGCATGCATATACCCAAATTATATACTCTGAAGTTTTATTGAATGTGAATCTTTATATCGTCCCTAAACTGTCAAAGCCACGAACGTGCTAAAAGTCGTTTTTGAATTTTTGAGGTTTAAAATATGTTACAAATTGAAATCGCCAAAGAAATGAACTCTGCGACGTTTGAGTTGTTGCATGTTATTACAGTCTAGTTCCTAAATTGTATAAATTGGAGATACTGACTCATCGTGCATTTTCAGGTTTTCACAGGATTTGAAAGTGCGGGGCATGTAAAAGAGTGGCAAAGTAAAACTTGATCTAAAACATAAGTACCTATAGCTGATTTCTGTTCCATTTCTTGTCCTGCTTCATATGAATTATGAACCTTACAACCTATGAGTCACTATCTACAATTCAGAAACTAGACATAGGTGTGAAATATTAGCAGCCTATTTGACTCGTGGACGAAGAATTCACGACCATGGTTGATTCAGCAAAAAATTTAAACACATTCGTTGATTTGGTACATGTATTTCAAACTGAATAGTACATTCGAGAAATATAAATTAAAACAAAAATACATGAATAAAATTCAAAATGTATGTGCCCTAGACGCGTATAGCTTCACCGTTATACAGTATAAATAAATACTCAATTTCATGTTGCAAGAAACCATTACTCAGGAGACTTGTTCTTATCTATAGTTAACATGATGTTGACCATAAATACATTCCATCTCCATGATAGAATCGCCTGGAGGAAGGGTATAATGTAGTTGTGATTTCGGGTTGGTAATTTGCATAGAGTGCCATATGGCAAACCGTTTCCATGAAACGTACACCCTGGATTACACTGCGAAATTCCTCAAGGTCTGTCAGCATATCTATTTGAGTTTGTCCTTATTAATATTTCCTGGAAATAAAAGGCAGTTCACTGCATGTGACCCAGTTTCGTCCCATGATAAAATAATCAACCCTGATAAAAACCCTACAGTCATGGAAAACGAAGGGTTGATGGAAGAAACTTTCCACATTCTTCGCGACATTTTCATATTTCACTTTAATCCATTTTCTCGACACTGACGAAATATATACGAGTTTTCCTTCCATATTTGATATTTCACGAAAATTGTTAGACATGGATTCAACTAACCTCCCTAATAATGACACATGAGCAGCAGAAAATGAGAAAAGATGAAAAGCAGGAATGTTCGAAACATGGTTTGAACACATCTGACAGACACAGGAAATTGATCATGAAAGCTGGGTTTTTGCTTTCTTGAAATGATTTCGTTATTATTCAACATGAACGATTGCTGGGGACAATAGTTATTTGTTTTACTAGGCATAAAAGCACAAGATTTAATGCCAAGGCATTAAATCTGCTTTTCTGCCGTGTGAAACATATAATTTTTTCTTCAAATTTGTTCCAATTCCACGCAAAATCGACTTTTTCATATTTAAATTGCGTTTCATTATCAATATCCAAATAACTAAATTATTTCATAAAAGGTAACTGGGCCCTGCGTTACTATGTTTACCGCTGATGACGTTTGTTGAATTTGTTTGTTTACTGTTTACTTTGTCATCGTCAATTTTGAAAAGTTGTCATGTTAAATGGATTTACTGCAAAGTGAGGATGAATTGATGCAATTAACACCACCTGAGATAAGAGACCAGGCGCGAGATGTGGAATTTAACCTTTTACCGGAAAAATCAAGAACTGTATATGAACTCACATACAGCAGATTCATGGAATATAGACAGAAGAAAAATATAGGATCTTTCTCTGAAAATGTGCTGATTGTCTATTTTTCCGATCTTTCAAAGAAAATGAAGCCTTCAACGTTATGGTCTACCTATTCGATGTTGAAAGCTACCCTGAACATAAAAAATAACATTGATTTGGCAAAATACCTGAAGTTACGAGCTTTTTGGAAACGCCAGTCAGACGGTTTCCATCCAAAAAAATCCCAAGTTTTTCAAAGAGAAGAAATCGAGGAATGTTTATCAGATGCCCCAGATGAACTGTATTTGTGTACGAAGGTAGGAATATATTGAAAATGATGCCAAATGCTACCAAATGCTACCAAATACCAAGACCAAAAGATCAAGATCTTTTATAGTAACGGAATATTTAAGCGTTTACAGAAAATATGCAGCCTCCAGACCCTCGAATTTAAATAATCGGCGTGTCTTCTATAAGTATGCGAACGGTAAAGCACATCATCAATTCATTGGCATTCACAAATTCGGTAAAATGCCAGAAGAAATTGCTACTTTTCTGGGACTATCCCATGCGAAAGAGTATACCGGGCACTGCTTTCGCAGAACTTCGGCCACGTTGCTGGTGCATTCTGGTGGGGACATAACAATGTTGAAGCAACATGGAGGATGGAAGTCTTCCGCTGTCGCGGAGGGCTATATTGAGGACTCGCTAGCCAATAAGTCGAACATCGGCAATAAAATATTTACAGGCGTTTCCGGAGTATCAAGTGTTGATTGATTGCATATAAAGATCAAATGGCATATTGATAATATATTCATTTGTATACAGTTCAAATATGCAGATATGTGGTAGTTTTGGTGTTTGGGTATTTCTTTCTCTTGAATAGACAAATTGAGTTTGGATCAAATTGAATATAATTTGGAACTGAGCTGACAACAACCTACTGCCATTCTTTGAAAAGTAACATTCTGCATCGCCCGATTGAGGAGAGAATATATTGGCTCAATATGAAATCAACTTGATTTTAGTTCCAAAATATTAATAGGACATTCATAAAATCTGTTGTGGAATCATCTGCGACTGAAAGACAAACTTTAGTCTTATCAGATGTTGTTCAATGTCCA
Source organism: Chrysolina haemoptera (assembly GCA_958298965.1). Classification (NCBI taxonomy): domain Eukaryota; kingdom Metazoa; phylum Arthropoda; class Insecta; order Coleoptera; family Chrysomelidae; genus Chrysolina; species Chrysolina haemoptera. Next base: position 7,218,884 of record OY282603.1, on the reverse strand, counting down.
GCGTGGCTTGTGCCGGGGAAGTAGTTGTTTTCTGTTAGTTATTACAAATAAATCACCCCGTTTCAACATGAAATCAACATTCAACCAATAGGGTGCTATCTGGGTCTTCCTGGAGTTGTGACAGGAAATTTCACTCCCAGCAACCAATATATTTTCTATTATATTTGATAAACATTCTGCTTCTTTAAAATATCACTCACGCATGAGATCAAGTTTCATCGAATAATAATCGTCATGAATTTGCATGAGACAAACACCCTTTCCCATCTGGGGATGCAGAATCCTCTCCCTCTGAAACAACATGAAGCTCGTTTTATGCATATTATGCAAACTGATAAGCCCCATCCCAAAACCACCATCTCCCTAAGATTGATGATTTCAAAATGTCAAACTTGATTCTAGAATATCCCATTTTCAAATGCGTGTCTGGAAATAAAACGAAAGTGGCTTACCTAACTCTCCCCAAAACTGACATTATAAAAACACGTCTGGTTGTTTACTCATGGATAACGTATCGAAAAATCCAGACTAAGCTCGTTGTTATGAGAAATATATTCGAGACGTAATTCCAAATGTGTATTTGAAGAAGAAAGAGTGTCATCTGTTGATGTTAGAACTTGTTTGCAGCTGAAAATTGAAAAATGTCGGCGTTGTCGCAGTAAATATTCTTGTGAGGCAAATAACAGAAAAGCAAGTTGTTGAAAAGTTATGATTAGTACAATAGTCCAAACGCTGTTAATGTCACTATCACTATTTTGAATCGGGTTTGAAGGCCGTCGTGGTTTGGAATACTTTCCTAACGTTTCGCTAGCGCGAGTGGCTAGCTTCTTCAGAGGTCTGTTCATCTTCGTTCTACTCCGATGACTGAACGAAGATGAACAGACCTCTGAAGAAGCTAGCCACTCGCGCTAGCGAAACGTTAGGAAAGTATTCCAAACCACGACGGCCTTCAAACCCGATTCAAAATAGTGATAGTGAAAATTTCGGCCGCGAAAGCCTTAGCTGTAAATGTTACTAGAACCAACAATATACCTATCCAATAAAAATGGCTTTTGGTACATGGTACAAGTTTCTGAAGAGTTATTTCAGATTGTTATGTAGGCGAGCACTTATGGAAAGTGGAGAAAATTCCCAGGAAAACTCGGATTCCTTTGAAAGAAAATGAGTTATAATTTTTTCAGATTTTTGCGTGAACAATTCCGGAAATTACAAATTTTTGGTTAAAAAATTGATGAACCAATCTATATTCTGAAACAAAATTCTCCAAGAAGTATTATATATAGCTGGTGATATTCGAAGGTAAAATAATGATCGTTGATGAATAAACAATGTAATTTTAGTAATTACTTACATTTTCCCCTAAAATTAGCTCGACAGGCTGGGTTTTTGCTCAAATATTCAGTAGGTAGGTGGAACTTGGGCACAACTATATCAAGTTTTTCTGTAACGGTTTTTTAGTTTGGGAAATATCCGAGGAAGATAGAATATGATGTTAAAAACTTTGTTTTCATAGGTGTTTAGATGCATATTCTGAAAGTCCAATGTGTTGGCAATCAAATGACCAGTACGCATTTTTTAGTAGATTGAAAGAGATCGGTTATAAAATAGGCCAGATAAATTGCCTATTTTTTACTGAAAAATTCCGTACAGGGTGAACTTGGTTGAAAAGCGTAGAAAATGTCATAACCTATTCAGAGATAAAAATTCAACATATGAAGGCATGCAGTCGAGGAGGGATGGGAGATGAAAGAGGGTGAAATCGTGTTTTCGCGATTTGCAGCTTACATATGTATATTTTATGAAAAAAAGTTCAGAAATTGTAAAAAGGTGAAAAATCTACAACTTTGATTAACACAAATTTCTTACATAAAATTGCCGAGTAAAATACGGAAAACCTATAGTTTCGTTTTTATTTCTTCTTTCTTTTTTTTGGAAAATATTTTCCTATAACTGAAATTGTTTGGATTGTAGTATTTTTTATGCCAAGCCAGCAGTTATTTTATTTTTATCAAAAAGGTCGAAGGTTTTTAAGAAATTAATGATTTTCGCGGAAAATTCGTTTTTATCAAATCCCTGAAAAATCTTTTTTTCTTCATTGTTAAGACTTCAACTTTCATATAGAAGAAAAAACATACTACTTCAATGGAAAAATGTTGTGTAAATTGCAAATTACTGAAAAATCGAATTCTGCTCATATCGACTTTCTCACTAGAGTTACAAATTCCATATTGTTCCTTGAAATACGGCTCAATAAATATTAATAATGATATATTTTTAAATTTTTAATATTATTGAAGACTTTCTATTCACGTAACTGAAATGAAGTAATAATAATTCAATAAAAAAAATGCAGAATAACTTAATAAAGCATGATTGATTATTTCTGGTTTCAACATGGCTACTGTGAGATCATTAGTGGACTATGCAGATAATATTTTTGGCAATTTGGTTAAAAAAAATTATTTCTTGAAAAAATCTATGGAAAAGACTTCAATAATTCTATTTGAATTCAAATTTTTTCTTTGCTGATGCTGACTTTACTCCTGTTCGGTCTCTTCTGTTTCTTCTTCTTCGTTATTTTCTTGGTCTTCTTCTTGTTTCTGTTCTTTTTCTCCTTCATCATCTTCTCGTAGAGATTGTAAACTACTATAATCATCTCAGAGTCGATTTATTTAAATGATTCTCGGAAAGTTTATTCGACAACTTCATTTACTACATTTGAGTTTTTGCTGTGTTATGAATGCTCTGCAAAAATCAAATATTTTTGCAATTTTCTATCAAGTGGTGTGCTAAAAGTCCTTCGAAATCATCGGCTCGCTTATCACTTTTGACGAAAGAGTAGGTTCGTAGGAATACTGAATTTGACTGTATATGTCCAGGGGCGGCGCTTTCCAACACATACAAAAAGTAATTTTTTTGACTTCAATTTTAAAATTTCATTCAGTTTTCCACTTCTTTTGGTGGGGAGAGCACGCTGATTAATTTTTGTTAAGGGGTCGCAGTTCACTCTGTCTATAACCTTAATATTTTATCCTCAAAGAAGAATGTATTTTGAAGTTATTTTTTACTCACAAATAAAACAGTTTTTCATTAATCACTCGACAACCACGTTTCGGATTACATATTATCTATCGGTGAGTGTTTGTGCCATATTTTAATTGGCTCTTGTTTACAATGTTTCTAACTGCTTTGTTTTGTGACTTTGGAGCGATATTCGATTAAAATTTCATCGAATTGCTTTTCAAATAGTTTGCAAATTTTCACTGTTGTTTTGGAAGGGATGATTGAAATAAAAAGTTGTTATTGCATGTGATTTCATTCTTACTAGTGTTCCGAATTCTTTCCATTTGAGGTGCTTCCGTTGGATATTGAACTACATCTAATAGACCTTGTGAAGATTTTCAAACTGAAAAGAAAAAATCTGAAAGTGAAAATTCGCATTTTCTTTCAGATAGTTGTTTTTTAATTATTGTTAATTTTCATTAAAAATTCATATAAATGAATGAGACAGTAAGAATGTTAATCGAAAGTATCACTTTCAAATTCGTTTAATGCATTGATGCAAGGTAAAACGTAAATGTCAAGACGACTCCAATTTTTTTCCCGTTCGAAATAAACCACTCCACTTTGAGCAGCCATGGACCTAATCCTTCGTTTACTGAGGTTTTATTAAAAGTACGAGGTCCCGCAGAAGAATTGCAATAATCTTATCCTCGCCAATCGATACGCCAATGTAAACTGGCAGTCCGCTCACGGATATCAAGACAGCATTTTTGCGTTATTTATGCTCGGTTTCATTCTCTTTCCGCTGAAATGCTCTTCACAGAAAAGGAGGATTACCATTACATGTGAATAATGTCGTCTTTCCATTAAAGAACTCTTTCTCCATATTCATTTGTATATAATAATAGATGTCTTACTCACATACGTGGGCCGAAATCTGTCTACTGCTTACAAATACTCACTTAATCTCGATCATCTCTATACATACCGCCCACTCACTATAATAGCCAGTCAGAGCTATTAGACCAGGATCCCACGCCTATTTTCAAAAATGATCAATAACAGACTGAATCTTCCTGAGTAGCTTCATTTTGCCGAGACTCACAACTTTTTCCTCTACGAAATTTCTCGATAGTGGTAGCTAATAAACTGCGCAGGCGTCAATCGTGTCGATTTGGTGAGTGCAAAAAAGTCATTAATAACAGTTAGTTTTTTGGTTGAACCTCGAGATAATTCACCAAATTACTTAAAAAAACTTTTGTCCTACAAAATGGATGATAGGATTGAAGAGTCCCCCACTCCCAACATGTACCAATGACGTGGTCATAAGAAATCATTAGTAACCAGCAGATTCTTTTATTGAATGGTAGGTGTTCCCAGTCCTACGCTTCGAAACTGTCAATTCCATGGTGAAAAAAATTATTAGTAACATGCTGAATCATCGTTAGTAGCTTTGTTTTTGATGAGACGCCCAACTTTTCCCTCTACCAAAATTCTCGAAAGTCTACCACTTTTTCAAATATTAACCAAGCAACGGTAAAAAAATCCGCTTGTTACTAATACTTTTTCCAAGCTGGATATCCATTTAAAACTTTCGTGGTCAAATGGAATGAGTGAATTTTCTTATTCCTTGTTGAGAATCCTGGGTAGGTATTTGTTATCGTCGCTTGACAATATGTTTATTCCCCGTGAACTTTGTTTTTGTCGCGTGACAATATTTTTACGGTGAATTTGGTCAATTTGTTATTGAAAAAAGTATCATTAGTCGTTAATGTATATACTTAAGGATATTTGTACATTTGTTTACCCCGACTGAGGCAATAGTTTGATAATGTCCATGAAAGTGAAAGAGCATTATGGTCACAAACATAAGAGGTAGACATAAGAAGTTTTATTTCTTTTATTTTTCTGATGATTTCCAAACACGTATTTACAGCTATATCGATCAATTTATTCAACTGTGTATTATTATAGTACGTTATTACTTAAGCCCAATTCTGAATGAAACCCAGCTAAAATTTTTCAAATAGGTGAATTACAATAGACCAAAAACTGAATCTGAAGAGCCAAATCAACCACTTTCTTTCCAAAGCTATAACGGCAAGCTGGACATGCCGCAGAGTCTTTGGTAAGACATGGAGTCTGAAACCAAACGACCATCAAACCCACGGTCACCTACGCCTCACTGGTATGGTGGCCAAAAATTTAACAAATTTTGGCACAAGTCAATCTGCAGAAAGTGCAACGGCTAGCTTGTCTGGGAATAACAGGGGCAATATTTACGTGCCCCACTGCAGCCTTCGAGGTAATGCTGAACATTTCGCTATTGCAACTATGTGTAATGAAAGAAGCAGCAAACAGTGCCTTCAGACTGAGCCAGACAGAAAACTTGAAAGCTGATTGGACACTTGAAGATTTTGGAACATATTTCCCTAGAAGCCATGTCTAACAATCCCTGAGACAACTGGCAACAAACAATCAGGTCACCCTGATGTGGGTGAGAGGAATTAAAGACAACGACGAAGCAGATTGCCTTGCCAAAGAAGGGACAAACACACAATTTTCCGACCCAAACCCTTTTGTGGACTCTCCAAAGCCAACTCAAAAGAAGAGTTGCGACGCTGGGAAACCGATGAAGTGAATCTCACTGGAATAAAGTGCCAGGGCAAACACAAGCGAAAAGATTAGTGCGTCTATCACCAGGAAGCTAAACAGCTTCTCGAGTTTGACAAGAAAGACTTGAAGATGGTAACGGGACTCCTTACTGGAGCCTGCCCTCTAGGGTACCACCTCAAAAAGATGGGTAAATCAGAGAGTCTCGGAATCCCGGGCCTCGAATAGATTTTGCTTTAAGGAGTGTTTGATTTTTCGGTGTGTTTTCAGCCTCAATTGTCTGTACATTCTCAGGTTATGATTTCATATTCTTACATGACCTATGATTGTTTGGATATAAAATTTTATTCACCAAAGATATTTCACCTTCTAAGTACACCAGCGTCGATAAGGATTGCATTGTAGGCTGTTTCCTTCCTCTATGTGAAGAACGCTGTACTAGGTACTAGTCAACCCATAATTTATATACCCAATTTTACTTCGTTTTTCCGCGCCTGTCGTGGTAGAACTGATGAATACGATAATTACACCTAATATGCCACATGCAATATGTGCAGCTTTCAAGAATGTATGATATATTTCATGTTTCATCACACCTCGCAGATAATCCTGCTTCCACCAATCCAAATATATCACTATAAACTGTCCTCGTTCCAACCTCTGCCAAACGCATGGATTATAATAAGCTCCAAGCCTAACCCGTGTCAAATTGAATTAATTGTCCGTTAACAGATACTGTACGCTTCCGTACACCTGGCGTCTCTTTCGCAAACTAACTTATAACATGATTGTTCTGAAGGACAGGTAAACACTCAGGGGACGTTATCTTGAACCCTGCACGGTTTTCCTCGACGAATTAAATGGATGAAGGTGGTGAGAGGTGAGTAAACATAATGTATCTTCGGGAGGAACAGTGATATTATCTCGAGATAATTTATTCATCTATATACAAACAAGCTTACCGACTTTATGTAGGTTAACACCTCCGCCCAACACCTGGCACTTTTTTTCTTCAAAAACTCACTTTGCAATTCTTACTGTTACAAACAGCAAGAAATGTTAATCAACACAGGTAACTAATAATATTTTCACGGTTCTGCTGACTATCAGCTATTCAGAGTTTTAGTTATAAAATTGAATTCGTTTTGTAGCTATCAGATCGATGCCTCCAATTATTTGTGTCTTCGTCACTGCCTATTGTTAGAGAAGAGCTGTTCAGTTCAGTGACTGTCGCTTGGGCATAGATTACTTTTCCAGGTACATGCGAGTCTTCCAATATTTCGCATCTGTGATGTATCGGTGGAAATGACCTCCAAAGGTCGTCGGTGTCCAAAGACACCATATCGTGACAATAGTTATCTGTCCTGAAAAATTCCCGTATGTTTGAGGTATTAGATAATGTAAGTTAATGAAATTTTGCACGGAACATTTTAGAATCCTTCGTTGACATTTTGACACTTCGAGGAAGTTATTTGGCAACGCTGCTAAGGTTCTTGATATCTGCCTATTCTGTCCTCTGTCGAAATGACTGATGTTTTCCGTAGTTTGTCACGTTGGTGATTTGATGGAAAGCTGGTTATTTTTTGGAAAAATTCCCAATAGGGGACTATAACCTCACTTTCCAACCACAATTTCTTCGGGTAAGCAGAATCCTCCAACTATATCCTATTCATCTTGTAGGCATAATTTTGATAAGCGTGAAAATCAAGCCTGAGGTCGTTGACCCTTTGACTAGGACTATGATGTTTTGACATAACATCTGTAGAGGAGCCTTCTAAAGGATCTTTTTCGCAGTTAGCACCTGGCCCTCCTAGACGAAGGTATGAGGTCCATTCAAGTTTGTATCAGACAGTCAAAGATTCAATTTCAGGGTCTTTTGTCTTGATATACTTATCTTCATCCCAGAGCACTAGTCGTCCTGGGGGAACTCATCTTGGTCTTGGCGTACTTATCGTCAGACTGGAGGACTCAACTTTCGTTCTTGTGTCCGTGAAGGCTGACTCTTATCTGGCACCTCTCACCGTGTGGATTCCACCGTATTTCCTGGCTGAAACCAATCTGATGTTGTACGCAAGTTAACCGGTTCACCGGATATTATATACTTTTTTTTTTGCTAAAGATAAATACTCTGAAATTCTGTAAACGCTACAGGTAAGGTGCACCTAACTTAAGCGGATTTTTTTACTATCCTACCCTAAAGGGGCATATTATGTTGAGTAAGATAACTGCGGGTATCTCCCCTAGATAGTTTGAACCCTGGGAGTTTTATATAATATTTTTTCATAACTCACCACTACGGTGACTCTGGTAATTTTCAACAAGCCTTCAGCAACTTCGACTTCTATGTGTTCTTAAACCCTTGTCACATTATTGACATCTATGTGTTCTTGAACCCTTGTCACCTTATTGATTATATGACTTCAATCATAAAGCTGGTTATCAATTCAAGAGTGTGTCAATTGCCTCAATTATTACTATTCGTGTTATGTGGGAATCGGTAAAATTATCTATACAGGAGGCTCCATTTCTATGACTGGCGCCCGCACTTTTAATATCACATGACATTATGTTGTGTTCAACGCCCTCCCCTCTTCACGGGAGCTCAGCCGTGAACCTACCCTGTCACTCTGACAGCTTTTGGACACTTGTCAAAAGCGTAAGGTGCGATCTTGCCCACTCTAATACTCTAAATGTATGACGGTGGTAAGACCCGGTCAGGACGGAGAGCTAATGCTCTAATACGTCAACTTGTAATTTATCACAATTCGCTTTCGTCAGAAAATCTTACGATAACTACATTGCTCACTAAGAAAGTGAGTAAACATCCAACTATGGGAATCACAGGAAGCACTTCGACTAGGGCCCTGATTTCATCTAAAGCCAACGAATATTACGTCATGTTAAATAATAAAATATTTCAAATGTGGATTGAGCGTACTTACTTAAGGTCATAACTTGCTTTTTGTGGTTACTTCAGAAGGCTCTGTTCGTAGGAAAAAAACGAAAGCTGCTCTGCGTCCTGAGTGACGATTGACAGAACAGTGAAACTAGTATGCACATAGTCACCTATTTTGATTAACGTTTACTAGTTGTTGAAGGAAACACTGAGAAGTGTGTTCTTGGTAAAAGAAAAACTTTGCCAGGTGTTGCACTGAAATGATTTCACTTCAGATTCTGTTTGCGTCCCTTTTCACGCATGAGAAACTTATTTAAACTTTGGCTTGGCCAGAACAACAAAATTGTCGGCTGCCTGCCAATGAGTAGAAATATTTCTAACTTTGGATTCCGTGGTTCGTTTCAAATTAAGTTTCAACTAGTGACAAGTTATTTTTCATTATCATTGTCTTTGCCGTAAGGTATTAATTCAGAATGTTTTCGTTTTGATTTCGGGAGATCCATAAAGCTATCCTGACGAGTTGTGAATAACGAAACGACGTCGTCGGTAGATGATGGAAATCGATCGATTTTGTTGCATATCCAAATGAAGTCAATTATTCAACTGATTTCCTAAATGCCAGGAATGCCGCCACACAAATTACAACTCAAGGTTGACTTGGTTGTAATTAACAACTTGATTGAAGCAACTATAATCATAGGAGTTTAAAGGCGGTAATGTGTATAATAATTTTAAGAACACCATTCATAAAATAAAATAAAATATATAACAGACCACACAGTTCATTCCCAACCGTGCCTGAGAACACCCGTTAGAGGGTAAATACATCCTTCAGTAAGCATAAGTAAATTCGACGACATTTAGGGGTCGCTTATAAGAAACAGTGAAGAACCCACTATTTTACACACGTCAATAAAATTTATACGAGGAATCGAAGTCCCTCAAAGTTGGGAATTATCCGTAATCAATTCGCTGATTAACGAAGATAAATAAATCTTCAATTTCAGAACTTATCTCGAATGTACATTTGCGGCAAATTTTAATGTAATTCCCTTTCTGAGGATTAAAAGCCCAGATACGTCCTTTCTCATTATATTACAATTATAATGATAACGTTCCCTTCTGACCTTCATCCCGCCTACTTGTTTCAGGAAACTAATTTTAAATCTGGGTCGCGGATTGAAAGACCTTATTTGTTTTCAGTTCCAAAGTTTGCCAGAAACTCCAAAATTTCTTCATTTCAATCAATTCGGAGTGACTTTTCACTATACTTAATTCATTTGGAGAGTACAAATAACTTGTACACAAAGAAATTCTAAAAAGTTTCCTTTGAATGATTTAATTGAGAATCCTACTCTCTTTGTTTTTGTCATTCAAAATTCATGTAATTTCAGTAATTTTTTTACTGATGATAAAAAATTTATTCATTATTCCAATCTCCTGTAAAACCTTATAAAAAAGATATTACATAGAGTATTCCGCTTCATCCTACACAATAACTATATTCGTCAACAAATCTCCAACAGAAAAAAAAATATTAGTAGTATAAACAATTTACATTTACATTTACATACACATCAGAACCTTTAGTCACCGGCAGAAGTTCGAATCATATCCCAGGTAGCACCTCATGTTGGCTGAATCTTGTTTTCATATTGGGCCAATATGGATATATTGTAAATGTTAATACAATATTTCATCAATAATATTGGTGGAATATTAGCTCAACCTGTTCTGAATGTATATTGTTTCATGAAATATTGGGTCAATATTGGTACAATAATCTTTACCAAAATCGATATAACGACAGTGCCTAGATATTGTTTTCAGCATCTGCTCCAATATTGCGATTTTCATATTCCTCTCATATCGAGTTTAGAGATAAAAAACAATATTGTATATCCAAGTTTGATAGCACATTGGTGAATATTATTCCATCCATATATATATATATATATATATATATACTTTTGCTAGTTTGACGTTTATCCTGGCCCAGCTTTTCATCAATCTCATGGACATGGTCTCAGAGACATGGACAAGACGCTATATATATATATATATATATATATATATATATATATTAATAAGGATTGTTACAAAAATATTTGAAATAAAATATTGATACAATGTTGAAAAATAAAATTATCACTATCGTTGCAATTTAAATATTAGCCGAACATGCAATAAACAATATGGAGCGACAGCTGAATTCTAGTAGCATACATTAAATAAAGTTTCTCACAATTCGTTTACAAGACAATCTACTCAGTGGGTTTTTGAGTAGAAATTGTAGAATTACTATATTTTACCAATATATACGAATGATATTGTACCAATATTGCTAAATATTTTGAGACCAATATTGCTTCCACATTATTTCATAATATTATTATATAATGTCCAAGTAATTGAAGAGGGGAACATTCTTCATGAAAATTGAAAAATGAAAAAGGTGATTTTTTTGGGATATCTAACAGAAAACAATCACTTCCTCGGCTAGAGCCACGCCGGACATTGAACTACATCTTATAGATATTGTAAAAAGACTCTAATTGAAAAGAAAAAAATCTGAAAGTGAAAATATGCATTTTCATTCAGATAGTTGATTTTTTATCTCCAAGTTTTCATGTTATTCAAAAATATCACTCACAGAAATCGTTCATTTCATTGAAGCAAGGTTCGCTTCTCTCGCATTTGATCCCCAATACATTTTTGAATATTCTATTCATATTTTTGAACAAAAATCAAAGTACAAGTAATATTGTACCAATTTTCCGAAATAATCATGATTTTATCTCGCCATTATTACGTTTGAATATTTTGCCAATATTTTTACTATATTTTATCAATATTATTTCAATGTAAGAAGCGATGTTGTTCCAATATCGCTTTTGAGGCTAATATTGCTTCGAGAATATTACATTAATATTATTTTTAAAATATTGGACCGATATCAGCGAATATTCACATATTTTTTCTCGCCAATATTGTCATTTGAATATTTGTCCAAAATTTCCACAATATAGTACCAATATTGTCCCAATATGATTGTGCTACTTGGGTTAAAGCCCAGCGAGATACAGAGCTTCAAACTGCCAAATTTCCAAATAAGCTAAAAGTTGCAAAAAAGCTGTTTTTTGCTATATACGTTATATTATATTACTACATAAAAAAGGCTCCATGGTACCTGCATATATGATGTTTCATATGCGTCAATCTCCTCCCTCCCTTCAGACCCCCTTCTCCAAAGATTTTGACTAATATTACCCAGTATGGAAACCTTGCCACAGAACCCCTCGACTCTCTGCGGTACCAAATTTTTGATAAATCTGTGGCCAAACCAAAACTTCAGCTGCCAAGACTACCTCCTATCACAGATGCATCAGCCACCCACCATGTTTTCCGCACATATCTGCAGGTGCAGACTTGGATGGAAAATGAGATACTGTCATCTGTATCCAAGTAGTCGTCGACGAGAAGAGGAGTCATCCCCATCACCTCCTCACGAAATGCAGATTCCGATAACATCAATGATATTTCCTGCATTTGCAAATATGGTGCAACACATCAGCTTCAAGAAAGCAGGGCTGTTGTGCTCCAACATTTGCAAAATTGCATCGGACATGAATGCAAAGTCACTTCTGAGCCTGAATTCTGGAAGGAACGAGAAGAAGAAGAAGGGGAAGGAGAAGAATAAGAAGAACTGACTTTTGGTGAATGTGATAGATACACAATATACGATATATGAAATCAATACTTGTTGATTTAGAAATATAAACATTTCAGCATGCAACGTGTTCTTATGTTCTTTTAAACCTGGAACTAATATATTTATGAGGCACAAGCTTAAGCAAGGATTTCCGACTGGTGATAGCATAAAGTGATCAGCTCTGGGGTGGTGCCACCCAACCTAGTGGAAGATGAATCGAGTTATTTTTGAATTTTTTAATCTGTAGAACATGATCACCAAATTGGGTTTTGGGAAATTTTGCCCTCTTTGAAGCCCTGTATCTCGGTAAATATGGGATCACAAAGATTGCTTCCTAATGCTAATTATAGAAAATGCATCGCTCTACAAATGAGAATGATATTATCTAAGTCGTAGTATACAAAAAAAAATCATATAGGAAAAACTAAAAATTAAAAAATACAAATGAAAAGTTTGTTGGATAAATAAATGGATTGGAGCACTATACCATACCCAACCACCATCCCAATTTTGTTAACTTGGCATTTATTAGTTAAGTTTAAAGTTCGTAGCGACCGGCCTCTAGAGGAAAATCCGGAGACACTGCCCTGGACTGAAAAGAAACAGCCCTATTCCATTCAAATTTGAGGTGTGATAGAACAAAACTCAAACTGTCTCTTTGTTTCAAGTGCATTTTCCCATTACCGAAGTGAATAAAGTTTATAACCCTTCCATATGACCGGATTAACCTGCTGTGCAAAGGGTTAAATTTCGTTTTTCAGTCCCTGCCCGAGGCAAATTCACATATTCACATATAGAGAAATTGATTATAATGGATTTCAACATCGTTCAACAGGATCATTCAGTTCGCCCAAATATATTTCGCACAAATATCCAATGCCTCGACAATACAATTAAATAATATATTTTGAAATATTCCTCAAATACAATTGGATATTGTGTGTATCGGAATATCGATATAAATTCCATTTCCAGAGAAGAACATATTGATGAGTGGTTTGCTTGTTTAAGTAAAAAACGATATACAGTATCGGAAAGGTTTCATCTTGGGTGAAGGATAGCTTGGTATATGTTGAGAGAGCATTACAATTTCTCCTCTACTCGCTCGAGAAAGGGATATCGACGTGCGCTGTTATCGGTGTGACGCATTGCCACGTGGTCCGTTAATGCGTCGGGTGGGGTAACAGGAGAGGCTCACAGTGGTGCGTCTCTCTTGTTTATGTGGTACGAGCACGGATTTCTTTAACTCCATTCCCAAAGGAATGGTTTCCATATTTCCTCTCTTTTGATCCATGATAACACTGTCGTAAAATCAGTCTACCAATACACCAAAACAACAGGTTTCAAATCTAGATTCTTTATGACCAAATTAGGGAATCTAGCTCCAATTGTTGCTGCCATCAATTCCAGTATCGAGACACCAAGTTTCGTCACAGGCTCAACTAGAGATTTAGCTTGAACCAAATGTAGTTTTGCTGTGCATTCGCTCTCCAATCTCAGGAATATAGCTACTGAATAAGCTTCTTGGCTAGCATCACAAAAAACATACAATGTCACAGATCCATTATTGGGGTCATATCCTAACCATATTGGTATACTTAGATCCTTCGAAATACATAATTCATTGAACCAACGAAGAAATATGATACTGATATCACCTTCTTCTTCTGTGTCCCAGCCAATCTTCATTTTCCATTTTTCCATAATCATTGGAGTAACACCTTGGGGAGCAGATGTTAGATGTTACAAGGGAGCTGGCCCCTTGGCCTAATCCACTGCGACCTTTTCAGATGAAGCCAATCGGGTCATACACACGATGTGAAAAAGATTAAATTGTTCTCTTCGTTACGATCTGAATACTAAGTATCTCTCAGTTTACCACTGAGTAACAATGTATCTAGTTGTTTATTCCAATTGAAGCCTAGTACTGGTATATTCTGACTCTCGTGTATGTTGATATCATCAAGGGATTTATTCAAAATGTAATTTTCCCACCCTCGTGAATCGAACATTCCATCCAACATACAGGGTGTTCATTTCAGGACTTCCCACCCTAATTTTCTCGAAATGTGTGTATTTTTTCAAAAAATTGTGAGACACGTCAACAAATGTATTGAAGGGGACAAGTTTTCATCAGAAAATGAACGCGCCCCCTTTCATCCCCTGCAAGGGGGAGCTACCAACTTCAAAATCTTAAATGCGAAGGGGTATCGAGTAATACCTTATTTTAAAGCTCTTTTTAATCTCTACACGTCGGTGTTTTCTTTTTAATTAATCGATCCGTTTTCGAGATATTAAGGAAAATCTGGCATTAGGCTTAATAATTTCACTGAGCTTCTTCGACGAAAGTATTGAGCGCATCAAGATTATCGACGCTGGTTACGCATTTATCATCGTAAAAACTCTTCCTCAGTTCCATAATGACCCAAATCGTATATCGAATCGTTATTTTGACATGTCGCCAAAGTTTGTTGAAGATGGTAGTTCAAGAAACCACTTTGGGAGAAACGGACTACAAGTTACTCCGAAAACGACTCTACAATACCTATAACATATCGGTCGATTGTCATCCGTATACCACAGGAACTTTAAAAAATCTCGTTGCTCTGGTGTGAAGCTAATCTGAAGAAATGCTTTTCTTATGTCAGATACCACTACTTCAATTCGATATAATTTGAATCTCAAGAGGTTCGACGATATCAATTTTGAGGGAGGGGTGACTCTTTAGCCTTGCTGATGCATCAAAGACAGGGCGGAGTCTTGTAGTGAATTTATTCAACTTCAACACATGTCTATGGGGATATCTAGTGCAACGGCCAGAGTTTCACCATATTTTTCCATAGATTGCTGCCAAATGTGTAAGATATAAGCAAGCAGGTTACCAGTTAATCTCTGATGCCAAGAACCATATTGAAACCATATTGTCAACTGACAATTCCTGCGCGTTCTGGATATTTCATGAGCTCGATGTTGATAGCTTTCTACATAACCTTCGAGCCTTCGATAAGGTCTGTAGTTGCTAGGTAGGGTCTTTTTTCCTTTTTTTGGGAACTGGTTGTACTTTTGCAATTTTCCAGTTGGACGGAAATACCCCCAAATTATAAGAGAGGTTGAATAACTTGCAAAGAACTGGTGTTGGTTCAGGAGCACATTTTTTGAGAACAATCGGCAGAATTCCGTCAAATCCACTAGCTTTGTTGATGTCAAGACCCATCAGCAAAAGGCGTCTGATGGTTCTCTGGCGGAAGATAATTTCAGACATAAGACTGTCAATGGGGATGATGTTCTGGGGTCTTCCAATGAATCTAGCGTAGGATTTGCAGCAAACATATCTGCAAAGATATTAACTTTCTCCTGAGCGTTCGTTGCTAGTGTTGTAAATGACAAAAAAGGGTTGGACCCGTTAGGACACTCAACGAGCTTTGATCGTGTGACACTGACAAAGTTATCATATACAGATTGAAGAGATAATCCCAATTGATACAGAATTCCAAATATTATTATCTTAAAACAAAAAAGGTGTTCACAATGCAAAATGAACATGTAACCAATGAAAATTAATTATGAAAAAACTATGTCAAATTTGCTACCCTAATCAAAACTGAGTACATCAGTGGCCGGCACGTGTTTTATTGTGATCCAGTTGTAGTTAAGTTGGGTTGATTTTGTAACAACACGCCACCATCCATGGAGTTTGCAGAACATATTTATTCACGCTATTTTCTATATTTCTCTTCACTTTCAATCACGACCTGATTATTAGTTCTGGAGGAGGGACTTCCACCCCTTCTCATTTGTTTTTAATTTTTTTTATTGATTTTTTTCTGACAAGATAATTGATGTTCATGTATCTCAATGTGAATGTTTTCTGTATAAGGTATAACCTGAGTAAAGTGTAAAAATAGTTTTTTTCGTCGACCTCTACAAAAAATTACATTCTACGAACAAATTTCGGGACGAAAACTATTTTTGAAGGCAAGTACTTTTCGTCCGCAAACGCTTTTTGTCCGCTGTGGTCACTATGCCGTATCATAGTGATGACAGCGGACGAAAAGTGTTTGGGGACGAAAAATACTTGCCTAAAAAATTGTCGATTATTGATTCCTCCTCCTTATCGAACATGAGGCACGTAAAGCCGCAGCTCGCCTAAGAAGTTCTAACCAATGGCGGAGCGAGGGAATGTATGGACATTCTCGGTTATGGAATCAGACGGTAAGGGATTGTCCCCTTCTTGAAATGCCGGGTGACAGTTCGTTACCTGCCATACGATTCAGTAAAAGACCGCAGACAGTCATTCCCAAAAGGGAGGACTGGTAGCGGAACGGGCACCGCCTGCTTCCCACCAAGGGGATCATCTGGTACACAGATGGCTCCAGGATGAATAAGTCAGCCGGCGCCGGGGTATACGGGCAGTCTCCGAAAGCGGAACTCTGTTACGTTCTAGGAACTTTTGCCACTGTATTTCAGGCAGAAATGTTTGCCATACTCGCCTTTGTAAGAGAAAATCTCAACAGAGGCTACCGTGGCCAGCATTTCACGATATGCACCAACAGCCAAGCGGTGATCAAGGCTCTCACATCATATTGAGCACCTCGCTGCTGGTGACTGAATGCATCGATGATCTGCAAAGGCTGTCTTCCGCTTATAAAGCTACTTTGGGTCCCTGGTCATACCGGAGTACCTGGAAACGAAGGGGCTGATTATTTGGCCAGACAAGGTGCGAAAAGCCCAACGATTGGACTAGAACCTATCCTAGGAGTTTCTAGATTATGGTGCGTCTCAACCATGAAGGAAATTCTGGAAATAAAATTCCAGGACACATGGAGGCCCTTCTACTAGGAGGACCAAGACTCTGCTCGCACTGAGCAGAAAGGAGATCAGATTAGATCAGAACTGCCATCCCAACAGGAACCTCAACATTTTAGGTTTCACGGATGAAACCGAATGCTGGTGGTGCTTGGAGGATGAGGAGTCAGTCACCCACATCCTCACGGAATGCCCGGCAGTGGCAGCAACACGGGAAGCACACCTCGGGAGTATCGTACTGAACCCGGAGAGTGTGAGGGAGGTATCGGTTAGAAGGCTGGCCTCTTTCGCTCGCGAGATAGGCTACTTTCAAAACTGAACCATCTCCCAGCAGTGGTGGGTGCATAACGGGCCCGATTATACCTTATTCTATCTATCTATCTATTGATTCGGAAATTTGTACGTAGTTTGTAGAGGTCGACGAAAAAATGTAATGTGCACCTCAGCGAAACACTGTCTATTGTCTCGCCTGTTTTTTAGCCTCGCCTGCGCCTCAGCTATCAAATTGCAGGCTCGACTATAATAGACAGTTTTTCGTCCTTGGTACATAAATAACTATTGAATCAACTTGGCCCAATTCAAGACAATTCATTAATCGTTATATTTACTTTCCTATAAATCTTATTTAATGTCCTCGAGAAAATATTTGAGGATTTTCATAGTTGATGGTTTCACAATTCGAGTATCAAAAAAATCATATTTCTCAGATAACTGCCATTCCTGGGTTACAAGCCCGTTCATTAGAAGTTCTCCTCGCCGGCGTCGGTTTCTTACCGTTGTTTTGTGTTTTCCTGCGTAGATGTATGAACCCATATCAGGTTTCAAGTCGAAGAAAAATTACCTGATATTTTAAACGCTTGTTTATATAACATAGTCTTGTATCGTGAAAACATTATCATTCCCCTGCTTCCTGGAAGTATCTCAAACTCATTAATCAGGGAGAAAGCAGATAATCTTTCAGAATGTTGTATTGTTTCGTTTATATGCAGCATAAACAAGCCTAAATAGCTTTCCATTCTCCGGCAAATTCGATCCAGTAAAAGCCTACCCTCTTGAAGTTGTTCAACTTGTATTGAGGGTGTTTCAGAACATACAGAAGGAATTTATATGCACTTGTATGATTAGTTAGTAACGAAAATCTGAAAAGGTTATAGGAAATATTCTTTGGATGAAGATTCTCTTATACAGTGACCGCCAAAAAGTATGTACCATATGGGAAAAAAGTTTATTATTAGGGTATTGGAAAAAAGATTCTTGGGAAAAGTTTGTGCATGTTCGATAACCTAAAAATCGGTTTTGACACATGTCACTTGATCGCTGGTATGGCGGCAAATTGAAAAAAATTACAATGAATGGGCAAAAAGTCGGGTAAAACGCCAAGACATCGAAAAAAGTTATTTGAAAAAGTTGCTTAGAATTCAATTTTATACACATATACGAGTTTGAGAAAATAATGTGAGAGTATTGAAAATGGCAATTTTTTTTAAATATTTTTCTAGCTGTAGAAAAATATCAAATTATTTTCTTATGAATAGCTTGACCATACTGAAATATTTGTACTCCGATGATAATAACAAAACTTTCTCATTTTCACCACACCAGAGAGCACTAAATTAAAAAAATTGAATTTTGTCAGAACCCTTGCTGTTACATTGGTTCGTATCTAACAGTTATATCACAATTCCACTATTATTAAGATGATAGGGAAATCCAAAAATATCGTGTTTTTCCGACTATAATTATAATTTTTTATGATAATCGTGCACGAACGTTTCACTCCACACATAATCTCAAAAATAGTGCGTCAAATTAAAGAGGCTAAAGTTTTCAACATTGCACGCGAATTGAAACGCTCTGGCACGATTATCATTGAAACTTGATTATAATCTGGATAACACCATGTTTCTGGAGTGTCATGTTATCATAATGGTCGTGGAATTCTGATATAATTGTTACATACGAAGCAATGTAACAGCCAGGGTTTTAACAAAATCCAATTTTTTTAATTTAGTACTCACTGGTACTACATTTGTTGAAATACAAATGTTTCGGTATGGTCAAGCTATTCATAGGAAAATGATTTTATATTTTCATACAGCTACGAAAATATGTAAAAAAAATGCTATTATCAATTATCTCTCATTATCTTTTCAAACTTTGTATATGTGTATAAAATTCAATCCTAATCAACTTTTTCAAATAACTTTTTTTGATATCTTGCCATTTTACCCTACTTTTTGCCTTTTTATAGTAATTTTTTTCAATTTGCCGCCATACCAGCGATCACATGACATGTGTCAAAATCGATTTTTAAGTTATCGGACATGCACAAACTTTTCCCAAGAATCTTTTTTCTAATACTCTAATAATAAACTTTTTTCCCATATGGTACATACTTTTTGGCGGTCACTGTACATTTGTTTTTTCTGTGACGGAAAAAAGGTTTGACACGTTTTATCTCTGTTGACAGGTAACAAAATATAACTTTTCATGGAATTACTTTGAAAAGTGAATAACTTTTCCCGGCTATACCGGGTGTCCACGGAAAGTGGCTCGACCCCATAATTTTGTTGGTTTTGCAGAAAAATATATCAAACACTTGAGGAAAAGGTTCTGTTTATTTTATATCTATAGTGTAGTGACCCTGAGCCGACTCTGGAATTCTTAACCGCTGAAGCAATAGAATAATAACGGAATTCAGCCAACTCCTGAACCAGATGATGTCATCAGTCGACGACACGACAAGTGTTTAGAATTTCTTCTCTTATCGGAAATACTGCGACTGGCATATAAATAAATTCTGTGAAGCGAAATAAAATAGTAGAAATAAATTATTAGTAGACGTGAGAAAAATTACATCTAGCAATCGTATTGAAATACATTTGTTAGGCCGTATTAAAGTGTATGTTTACTAAAATTGGTGTCAGAAGTGGAATAACGGTTCTATTGAACCAATTATCAAGTCGACATCACCAACTGGTGCTGGGTCAGTATTACGTAGGCAACCCATTTGAACTGATTGCGATAGATATCGCTGGCCCGTTTCTCGTATCTGACTACTAGAATAGTAATTTACGTAACAAGTCTGGAAAACACTGTTTTTTTGGACGAGTGGACAAGATTCTAGGACGAGCGTAGTAAAAAGTACATCCCCGTGGCAATGGACTATTTCTGCAAATGGACAGAAGCTTTTGAAGATTCTGTAATGTTTGCAATGGTTCTGATAATTCTCATCTGCATGAAAAAACATGTTTTTCAGGTGAAGAATTATCACGAACGATATGCTTGAAAGAAAAAAAAAACTATTATTTTTTTTGGTGTAACGGTGAATGACTATAATATTGTCAGGCGTACGTCTGTTGATTTTGTCACATTCATATGTAATTTTGTGCGTTATTGCTAGTTCTTTCTTTTATGTTTGATTGAAAATTATTGCATAATTTATATTTTTTTTAATTTTTGTTGATATGTGATAGAAGCTTGTATGACAAATGTTGTTCCTAACACCTGCCCAAAGTGCTCGCAAAAACTCATTGGAACTACGCTTCACGTCTGTTCATCTGTATTTGCATGCGGAAAAATAACACTTTGCATGCTTGTTAAAAAAATAACTATGGATTTTGATATAAAAATATACAGGAATGATGATATATTACAAAATGAAAGCCGATAGGGAATTTGACCGTAATGCTTCAAATTAGGCAATTTTTGTCGTGGTCTTAACAAAAAAGAAATGCTCAAAAATGGATTCTTGCAAATACCCAAGATATTTGTTTTGATTTGTTCCCAATTTCCGTAAAGCACAAATCGTTACTGCTGACATGGAAACGGCCTTAGCCTAATTTATTTGTAAGTGGGACTCATTCGGGTTTGAGAGAAGACTAGAGTAGTTAAGTTCAGTAGATGACAAGTGCTCTTCAAGCACTGACGGAAATGTATTCCTGATATTGTCTAGAGTTTCAAGTATTTCCGAATAAGTCGGTAGTTATTTGCGGTCGCGGATATTCGCTGTCTTGCTGAAGGTTTAGACTGAAGTTTGATATTAAATTTGAGCCATTAACGCATTGCGATTATCATGTTCCAATTAAGATGTTATATGAGAGAAGCGTATGAATATGCAATTGACGAGATTTCGGATAATTTCGAGTTGAAGTCAAGTTATTATTTAGAAGTCTTAGATATAATTCAATGTTCGTCGTGGTATCAGCCAGGGAAGTAGTTTCTTCCGTCGATAAGCTCATGTTAAGTGCCTATTCACTGGATATATTACGGACTATAATCCTTCGTCGGACAAGTGCGCAGCAAGTTATTCCGTCTTAGGCTAGGTTGGTTTTACTGTACTTATGGTATAATTACATTGCGTATCATGTGACTTCAATCATGTAATTTTATAGGTGCATCCATTGGTGAATGAAATAGTTTTCGTAATGAGAGCCAAGTAGTTCAGTGGTTAGGACTGTCGCGTTCAAAGCCATTGATGCTGATGGTCGAGTAAGTTCAAATCTTATCGACTACAGATTTTTATTCTGATGGCCCGAGAAAGTGCTAGGAATCGCACGTTAAAAGGTAAGACGTCGTTAATCCTTGGCTGGTTATCGGAAAAAACAATTTCCACAACTTAACAATATTTTTAACAATCCTTTTCAACAATCACGAAATATTTCAGATATTTTCGGTCTGAGAATTTTCCAGTGGTATTGAAATTTCCTGCATTATGAGTTAACTGAAACCTATCAATTCGAAATGGGAGATTAGGTTGACATATGTTTCTTTCGAAGACGGCTCGTATTCGAATATACAAGAGCACTTAAACACCTAAAAAACTGACATTGATTCACTTCGCTCCAGTGTACAATAATAGAGAAATACTTATTTGAAGGGATTGACCCTAATGAGATTCTGAATAGGTGGTTTCACATTCTTTTTACTAAAAGAAATTGTTTCAGTGGGTGTAATCGAGATTGCACTCGGTAAGGAATTCATTTATTTTTAGAAACTGTATATCTAATGAAAAATCTTTCCCTTCGAGTAAGTGTTTCTGGGCTGCCTTTGTCTGATGAAACAAAGAAATTCAATTCTCTGCAATTTTATTACTCACGAGTTTCGGCTATTAAGATCCATAGCCGTCATCGAGTATCATCGATGACAAATTTCGATTCAGAACGTTTATTGACTTGTGCCTAATATACTTGTATATCTATTTGTCGGATTAGGCCATTTGTGAGGCCATTGTCAAGGGCATTCGATGAAGCCTTGTCTTTTTTTTTCTAATTATTCTATTTTGTTCCTTTCGGTTATGGTTATTAAAAGGCTTGTTTTTCGTCAGTTTCGAGCAATCTAGCGATCTGATGAGAAGGTCATCCAAGCATTAACTCGTCAGCGATATTGGAACCGTCATCTTGAGTTTGAAAATGTTTACAAAATAATCATGATCTCCGGTCCCAAATTCCATCACATAACAATTTTGAAGAGAACTACACTAATAACGAAACCCGTCCACCATCTTGGATTTATGAATTTTGACGCATAACTCCTCCTCCTTCTTGAATTCGTCATCTTGAATTTTTTTATTCTGACATGAAATCCATAATCTCCCACCCCGAAGAGCCCATCATACCAATTTTGAATGGAATCGGTCAATAATCATAAATTTCGTCTGCCATCTTGGAACCGCCATCTTGTTTTTCCTCCTAAAAAAAATCAACGGAATTATAAATATTTGCCAGATTTCAAGTTGTAGGACAACCAGAAATGGGTCAACATTCATTTGTAGTACAGACTAACAGGGCAAGTTGGATAAAAGCTAGTAAAAACTTGTCTTGTTCTGACGAGTAGTTTACATTTCATGATTGTGTTTTCTCAAAAACAAAACAAAATCAGCCATAGTGTTAGAATGTCGGTTTAGGAAATGAGATTTTTGAATGAATATAATTAGTTCAGGAGAATGATATTATTGATAACTCACTGATAAATAACAAAAAAAAAAACAAAATATATGATGTGAATGATAAAAAAGTTAACAATGAAACTGTATGTGATTTTTGATTTTTCAATAAAAATACTTTGTTTAGGAGGCTGATATAATGTATACCTACTCAAAGGTTCAAAGGTTTTTCTTTATTTATCATGGAAAATATTCATTCTATAAGAAAAAATCAATGTAGACGTGTATAAAGGCAACATCGTGATTACAGTACAACAAACATAGCTGAAAATGTAAAATTCCCACTTTATGAATGGACAATCACATGAGAAGTCATTCGGAAGCAAAACCATAGTAAACAGGTACAATCGGATACACACATATATGTATATATGTATAATAGATATACAGTGTGGCTTTTAATAGCCTCTTTGTTAACTTTTGAATGGTTTGATGTAGAAACACGAAAAGAAATCTTTTGAGGGGTTTAACCAATACTCTGAAAACAATGCTTTTTGAAATAAGAAATATTGTGATTGCCCTACGGGGGGCGTGGGGGGTACACCAAATTAAAAATTTCAAATGGCATGCTAGGTTAAGTGTCACATCGTTGAAAAGAGAATTCAATTCTCTTTACAACCATCCCAAATATTTTTGAATTTTGTTAATATATTTTTTCCCAATTTCGATTTATATGCCTTTCAAAATTTCAAAGTTGATGTGCCCCTAGCGCCATCTGTCGAGTGATGTTTCTTCTCTCAAAAAGTATTATTGGTAATACCCTTCAAAATATTTTTGGTTTCATTGTTCCACATCAAACCGTTCAAATTCGTCGAGGTATGAGTGGTATTCAGATCTGCATTAATATTTGATATTTCGAATTTGAATTGCAAAAAAATATAAACGAAATTCAAAAAAAATCAGATGGTAGAAAGAACATAATTTTCTTTCCAACGATGTGACACTTGACGCCCATGCCATTTAAAATTTTTGAGTTGATGTGCCCATCTGCGCCCCCTGTCGAGCAATCATCATATTTTTTATTTCAAAAAGTAGTATCGATGTAACCCTCTAATATTTTTTTTCATCTCTCTACGTTGAACCGTTCAAAAGTTAACAGAAGGGGGGAATTTTAACTTTCCGTTAGTCGCGCGTACCTGGTAGATACATGCGCGTTGTTTATGAATCTGTTGATTAGTAGAGTTGTTCTGCCGTCTAGCTTCCTGCCTCACAAGCTGAAAAATGTAGTATTTGTAAGAAATCGTTGCAATGAACTGGTCAGCTGAAAAGTGCTACTTGTATCTGAGAGATACGCCACGATCAATAATTGAGTTTTATCAATCTGCGCATATATATTTATTTCAATAACGTAAATGCGATACTTTTCGTTTTATCTAAAATCGTTTTCTCGTGGATTTTGAAAAAACTCAAAGAGTTAAATGTATCTGAGAGATACGTGCAACCACCATTGTAACTGTTGGGAACTATCCCACTTTTCGATACTGTATAGCATTGCATGTCATATGGAAAGTATTGCGCATTCAATCGTTGTTTGTTAACTATCATCCTCAAGTCTAATGAATGAACAGTTTCATCGATTCGAAAGTTATTTCATCAATTTTAGTCGAGTATCTGAGAGACACACCCGCGATCATTTTTGTCGCGCCAAGCCCCGCGACTAACGAGAGGTTAAAAGCCGCATGGAAAAAAAATCATATATCATGTTCAGCTTAATAACGAAATAATATACTTTCCAAATCATTTCGTTGTAAATGTGCGCATCAATTGTTGAAGTATTTCAATATATCCACATAACAATACATAACATGTTGAATACCATACGAGTTGAAATTGAATATCCTGGAAATAAGTTTGCTCAAAAAATAACTGAAACTCGCATTGATAAAAACAATGATGAATTTCTGGGCTGTATGCTTTATAACAAGCACTGCGCCTCTACTGGATGTTCGGGTATACGTTTATCTATGAAACTCTGATTCTTATTTTTTTTTTTTAGAAAAGTAGGTGGGAATTGGTGTTCTTCTTGAATTTCTGAAGGCTGTATGCCTCAGGGAATACCTTCCGAGGCAGAGAGTTCCAAAGCTTTGCCGTTCTGTGGAAAAACAAGTCCTGGGAAACATGTCTTCGGAAAATCATTGGATTGCATATACAGTATCGGAAAATTTTCATCTGGTGTATAGACAGAAATCTACGCGAGCAACAAGGAAAACAATGATATGATAATACTACATAAGCAAGAGAGACGCACTACTGTGCGCCTCTCCTGTTACCCTACCCGACGCATCAACGGACCACGTGGCAATGCGACACACCGCACACAGCTCACGTGTAATGCTCTCTCAACATATAGCAAGCTATTCTTTACGCTCTCATGAAACCACCATACCCAAGATGAAAACTTTTCGATACTGTATATCTAACCTGTCGAAAATCTCTTTGAACACCTTTTTTAAATAGTGGTTGTAATCAGATATCCATTGTGTGCTATAAATGTAAGTCTTTCAACATCTGAGAAAATGGTGTCAAATATCAAGTTGAATTCACTATAAAAGTCTTTCAACAATCAACAAAACGTTTGTACACGGTAAAAACAATTTTGTTGCTACAATCACTTTCTTTTTGTTAAGAGTTTATTGTTGAATGAAAAAATTTATTTGCATCTGCAGCAAAAACAAGCTTGAATAGACTAGCAGCATTTACTGAACGAACAAAATATTTTACTCAAATATTTTGTTATTATGAGAAAATATATACTTCGGTCGAATACTTTTTTGTGTATTGGACATGTGTATCAGAATTGGTTGGACATTATATGTGAATCGTTATGACTATCACAAATATTTCGCTTGAAAGATATTATGTTCAACCAACTAACTAGTGAATTACCTCAAAATTTAATGATTTGGTTGAACAAAAAGAATTGATTCAGTACTTTGTGAATTCAATCCGAAGTTTGTTCAATTTAAATTTATAATATGGTTTCATGTAAACAACCATAGAAGGTCCTATGAACATTATTGATTGATTGACAAGACAGAAAATAATAATTTCTTTCAAAACCATATTCTGTCTGAACAAATAATTAGAGAAATACTTCAGCAAAAATTGATTTGACGGAACAAAATATGTTTTCCTCGTGAATACCAGAAAGATTTCATTGAAAACACAAATTTGTTCACGCAAGTAATACGAAATTAATTCAACATACATCGAATTGTCCTTTCGAAATATTTTGTCAAATTTACCATTGCGACACCACACGCAAGCGTAACAATCACATGGTATTGGCACAGTTAGCAACCCGCGTCCGCGTCGAAAATGTAGAAGGATGATGGTTGATGAGTAACATCAGTAGCGTTGTATCGGAGTTCAAGGTTTCTTTTCAATTGTGTTTTTAGTGTTTGTGACTATTAATTATAATAATAGTGACCAAAATAATATTGTTTGGCTCCTTGAAGAATTTGAAAGCTGGTAAGTAACGTATTAAGATAATAAGGTTTCTATAAAACTATCAATTAGATTCATTTCAAAACATCATGGCGGTTCTAGGGCAACAGGTTAGTGAAGTTATTTCAGAATTCGAATTAGGTACTTATTTTTGTTTCCATCTCACATAATATAACTAATGAGCTTAAATACCAGTACCAAAGTAATTGAAATCATGTTTCTCATTCTGCAACGGAAATTATTGAAATTAGATTCAACAAATATACTTTTGTTAATTGGTTAATTTTTACCTATTGAAAGTTAACATAAATCCCTGATTATTTCTAAACAAAAAATCTAGATTTTTTTAATTTTTGTTTTTTCATTTTTGTATTAACAATCCAAGGCATTGAGAAATGAAAAACGTAAATTTAGCAAACAGATTTTTTTTCAATTGTCTTTATTATCCTTAAGATTGCTAATAAGGTTTTTTTAAACGTTCTTTGGAAACGTAATCCCCGATGAAAATAATTTAAAAAATTCTTACTTCTTTTAACGAGGATCTTTTCTAAATACTTTCAAGAAAAGCCTGAATTTTGGATATCTCAAATAGTTTTTAAAATATTTTGCAAAAAACAAACATATTCTTCTTGACTTAATTGTTTATAACTTTTGCAGTTTTTGCCGGCCCTAATTTTCAAGTTTAACATTTTTTCTAGATGCCTTTCGAATAGATTGAGACCAAATTCATAATTTTTAGTGGTCTAGATCAGCTTTTATCTGTTATTTTAGTTTGTCTTTGGAATCTTTTGATTACCTTTTTTTAGTGCCTTAAGTATTATAATTCTCAAGTATTCCATTCTATTTTTTTTTGTGGTATCGCCAGAACTGAACCACTTCTTCACAGTCACTTTTCATAAGCGTTCTCGTGACAATTTCAGTTTTATTATCCGACATTTGTCGATCAACCAACATCAACTTCTTCATCAATTTTTTTTAAATATGGTTCTATTTTAATAAATATATTTTTTTCAATTTATTTCAGTCTGAATTCAATTATGTATTTATCTCACATTACAATTTCTTTACCATTCAGGTCAATTTTCGATTTTTCAGTCATAATGAATTTTTCAGAAAATGACATAACATTGGAAATTGCCAAAAAGCTGGACGATAATAAGTTGAAAGAACTCATACCATCTCTTGGTGAAAGGAAAACATCTACTGAAGCTCTGAGGAAGGAAGATCAAGCTTTTGTGGTGATGAGACAAATATAAAGGCAAAGGATAATTTATTATGCAAAGAATTAAATGAATTGATTATGATATGATGGTAGTTTTATATATAATATACAAAAGAATCATATATTTTATTTTTTGTTATTGTTCAAATTGAGATGAATAAATTATTTGTTCAAATGTATTTTACATTTCATTCATTTCCTGTCTTGATTACCTAGGAAGGTTTTTCCAAGAGATCTTCAAAATCTTTATACCTTACTATTTAATTTGAATAATATTCATTCGTAGTCATGGATGTATCTGGACGAACAGAAATCTTATAATTTATTTTTTAACTAATCAACCATTTAGTTCGTTTGAGGAATATAGTTATGATATATTCGTGATTTTTATTTTTCAGGATCGACTAGTGGAGGGCCTATTCAAAATCGAGTCTTTTGCATCTCGAAAACTGTTAAGACACAGGGACAAAGTTACCACAAAATTGTGTTTTGAAGCTCTGTTAAAAATCTCCAAATTCATCTCAAGCTTTTTTGGTTCAGCAGATATACAGGGTGTATCTTAAATGATGCTATTAATTTCAGGTGGTGTTTCCTTGTCATATTTTATGAACGAAAGTTTATATAAATGTGTGTCCTAACTTGCTTCGTTTCCGAGTAACGGAGTGTCAAAAATAAAAAATCGGATTTTCATGATCGACTAAAATTTTTTTGGTCGATTTCGATTAAATCTCGTGTTTGTTAGTAGTACCAAGGGGTTTCTTTTCGTGAAATCAGATTTTTTATTTCAATTCCAGTGGCGTCGCAGTTGACACCCCGTTACTCGGAAACGAAGCAAGTTAGGACACGATAAACTTTTTTCCATAAAATATGACAAGAAATTACCTCCTGAAATTAATTATATAATTCAAGATATACTCTGTATTCGTGAAAAATATCCATAATCTTCACTCTCTTGAATCTCCTTAAACTAAATGTCTGTGTTTGATTGGTGGACGTCTTGTTAAAGAGCTTCAAAATACAAAATTTGCGGAAATTCAAACGACCCCTGTCACGGTTTTCGAGATATTCATGAAAGATGTATCAGGATTTGAATGGACCTGATGATTAATTGGAATGAATTTTTTATTTGAAATCATTTCTGAATATTTCAGTTGACAAAATATTCTTTCAAATCAATTCAAACTATGTTTTCTTTTATAAAACTTTTTTTTTCGATCTACTAACATAATTAATGAGTTTATCGTAAATCGAATTAATATATTTTGTCAGAAGGGTAATGGAATAACATTCACTCAAACGGATATTTTGTTCTATGAATTACCAAAATATTTTCATTCTATAAGATAATTTGTAAATTCAAAAATCCCTTTAGCAAATCGAAGAGATTGAAGGTATTGATTCAAAAAAATATTTCGTTCATTTTGATTTGTGTAGTTTCCACTTCAAGAAATATTTTGTTCAATCAAACGATGAACTGAATGAGTTATCAAAATATTTTGTTGGTTGGAATCAAATTCAAATCAAAATTCTAAAAGGTAATGTTGAAATATCAAATCATATGATCGACTGAAACATCTGATGTTTTCGAAAAGAAAAAACAAGATTTTCTATGAACAAAACATATAATCAATTGAAAGCAAATTGCATTAAATCTAAAAGGATTTCAGAGAGACAAATCAATGACAATATTTGTTTCATTTGAATTGATATTTAATTGTGGGATACTGACACTTTTATTTATTCGAGTTGAATGATATTTTGTTGATTTAACCAAGTTTTTTTCTGCGTGTACTCATATTTTCACACAAAGTTGTGTTTCAAGTACTTTCTGTAGAGAAGAAATTAATGAACGAGGACAATATCCTAAAGTTGTCTTATTTCTTAACGTTAATTCTATTATTTCCAGTCCATGGTTCTGCAATCTTGTTCTTCCTGCTCTTACATCACCCCTTCACTCAACTTCGGCGTTAAAAGCCAGAGGTTGAATCAAATAACTCTCATTGAAAAGTAATTATTCTTAATTGCGAGCACTCTGATTGAATACGCGACTGTTAGCAGTCCTATCATCACAAGACACCTTGTTATTAGGGAAGATCAATTATTGAAGATGACGCACCTAATTAAAAAAATATATATATTGACTAATGAAACTATGGTAGTAAAGTAAGTTCGCATTAATACACAGTATACTTTGTCATGTAGTATCTTTGGAATTTTTAGATAGAAAACTGCATAAGTATGATAAATCAGCCTCTTTTGAAAAAATGTCAATGCGTCGTCTTTCCTGGTAACTTGTGTCATACTACGCTGCAAGATCTGTCCCTTGGCGGTAAGAGTTGGGTATGAGATAAGGGCGGAAAACTTGAATAAAGAAGTGTAAAGTCCAGGGACCCCGAGTGCACCATTCCAAAAGGGCGCCAAACCAAAGGTTTGTGAAGTAGCACCTCGTTAAAAAAGAGTTATAGAAACAATAATGTCTTCGAAGAAATACTTGCTAAAGCTGGAAAAGTAGCAGCAATACTTGAGGTTGAGCAAGGTTTTCCTTCATGAAATAATGCAGGACAAAAGTATAAACCAAAATTGTTCGATTATGAACAGGTGGATGAGGCACCTCAAGATCCAAAAATAATTGATCAAACACTAAGTTCTTTAGATCATAGGTTTGATATGTTATCTGATTACGACAACGTTTTTTTGTGATATCTTTAAATTCAATGACGAGGATCTTTTAAAAAGCTGTCATGCCCTACAAAAAAGGCTGACAGATGAGGAAAAGAAGGAGGATAACGTGGAAACAAATGATTTATTTAACGAGATAAAAGCCCAACGGTTATATTCCCTACTTGAAGCGTAAAATCCCCTCAATAGTCTACAACTCTACTGAATATCAGCATTTCTTTAAGAATCCTCCTCACTCTACCTATATCTGTTGCTTCTGGTGAGAGATCCTTATCAAAATTGAAAATAATTGGAAATTATTTGAGGTCTACAATGTTTCAAAAAAGATTATATGGTTTGGCAATATTGGATAGGGAGCAAGAGATCCTCGTTAAAATTGAATTTAACAATAATATAAATGAATTTGCTGTAGCCAAATCTAGAAGAGTAAAAGTACTGATTCAATTTTTGGATTGGATTTTGATTTACTCTGTTCAATTTGTTTATTGTTTAATTTGTGTTTTTGCCTTTGTAATTTATATAAGAATAGTTTTACTTCTGAAATATCTGTTATTTCCTTACAAAATTAGATTAAAATGCGTTTTTACTCATATGTTTCAATAGCTATGAAGTATTATAGCAAACGAGGCAACAGGAGAGGCGCACAGTAGTGCGTCTCTCTTGTTCATGTGGTATTATCATATCATTGCGTTCCTTGTTGCTCGCGTAGATACTGTATACTAAGGGAAAGTTTCTTAATTCATCGATGAGCATTACATCCCTATTTAACTGAGGCAAAATGACAATGGCAGCACGACATCTATGGATTTGAAAACTCGTCTTGAAGGGCGCCAAAATATTCCCGGCACGCTGGCAGCGGTAACCCTTGCGGGTGCCCTGTGTAAAGTATGTAAGAAATGTAATCTGGAAAACTGGAGGTGCGTTATGTTAGCAACTGCGCCATTTTCGACAGATGTCCCCTATGACCCCTTGACTGTTATTTGTATAATTTTTTGTTTATAGAACAAAATTTATCGGTACAAAATGCTCACGTGGCTTGTCGTTACGTGAAAAACTCCGTTATAAACTGAAATGAAGAAGTCGTAATTCAAAGAATCGCTATCACGGCAAAAGCCTACGGTGTAAAATGCGTATTTTATTGCAATCCGCGTGACACAGGATACATTACGAAGGCGCAAGGGACATGAAGTAGATATAACTCTTTTTTTACTGGGGTATAATTTCGTTTTCTGAAGTTTTCTGACTGTGGTTATATTTCACAAAGTCCTGGGTAATCCTTTCTAAGATTAACACATTATATCATAGGCTGCCGAAACGCTAAGTTTGAAATATTACCATGATTAAATATTACATTTGAGAGCTACTCAGTCGATAATACTTTGTTCATAATTATTCATTGTTCTAAGTATGTGAAATTGTACTTAAAAATGTTCGGATATGCTAATATTTGGTAAGCACTGAATAATAATGCAGTAACGAAAATAAGCGATGACATAATAGCCTCCCTAGACAAAGGCAAAGTTGCTGCACTCGTTATGCTTGGCGTTTGACAAAATTAGTCACAAACTGATGAAAATGAATGAAATATTATGGCCTGTCTACACTATGTCGCTCGAGTTAATGCCATTATACTTCGCAAACCGTAAACAGAGGGTTGTAATGAATGGAAACTTTTCTGAACCGTGTACCCTAGATTCTGGTGTACCGCAGGGGTCCAGTTTGGGACCCCTTCTCTTCATTTTATACTCAGCAGAGAAAAGTACCTGACATTTTGTCAATCATATTTTTATGCTGACTTTACGCAATGGTATATGAGTGTTGATGCCGAGGGGGAAACCGCTTGGTGTACATGTCTTGGGTATTAGTGGTATTACTCGGGTATTAGTCGGGAACTCAGGCATTAAAGGAATAAGTTAGGAATTATAGGGCATTACACGGGAAAGGGAGGTATTACTCGAGCATTACATGGGTATTACAGAATTTATTCGGAAGTAAGAGAACAATTAGGTACTGCAAAATTATAATCGTTGAAGGGCAAAAAATGAAACATTTTTTTTTCTAACAATACATGATGTTAAGAAGTCATGTGCCGAATTTCAAAGTGCTACCTACGATTATGAAATTTATTCTCAAATACTTAGAGTATTTCCTGAAAAACTATTCTCCTTCGATTGCTACGTGATGAAGGTTCTCTATATCTGAAGTGTATAAAAAGTCGGAATCCTGCAAACTCATTCAGTGAGAGCAATCGCCTTGGGAAATGAAATCGTTTTTCGTTGTTCTTTCACACAATCTTTTCTCGCCCTTCCTTCAATTTATATTCCGTGTTGGGTCCGTTGATTTGCTTCTGGATGTTTCATGACAGTATGATTGAAATATCAGAGAGTGGAACGGTCGATACGAATTTCAAACCAGTCTGAAGGGATTGCTGCTCATATCGAGCTTGAATAATGAATGGAAAGCTGACTGGATTCGCGGTCTAGTTTGCTGTGATTAGCGCCCGCGCGAATTCATCCTTTGTGTTAATATTTACTGTTCACGTAAAGGATCATGTCGAGTCGATCATTACGGTCCAGAAAAACAAGAAGGCAAACAAAGGGTAATTAATCGCTTGGCGATCGAGGCAATGATATAAATATGCTTTTCAGCGAACTTTTCAAACATTTTCTCCCACAGGGTACGGAACAAGGGATTTTTGATGATGCATTGACCACAGCACTTGTGTTTCCAATTTTCAAGAGAGGCGACTCATATCATTTTTTAAGTTCTGGTTCCCACTAAGAGGAAAATCCTGTATTGTTCAAAGAACACCACCCAAAGCAGCCAGCTCTTAGGCTTTGCGTTTCATTAAAGAAAAAAATTCTCTGTTTCCAAAGTGACCAGGTTTATTCCCTAAATTTACTCTAAATCAAAATTATTCAGAGGCATGATCATAAATGAAATTCTATAAGCACCAATCTACACTTTTTAACAATACCAACAGGACCTCCACTGGCAGCAGCGCCGTCTACTTTAAGCTTGCGAGATTACATACCATTCATGGGATGGTCTGGGATGGTCTTCGCATGTTTTTCTCAGCATTTCCATGGGCAAGAGTGTTAGCCCGGTAGGTACAGTCACTTTGGAATACGTCATAGTATGCAGGCTGAACTGTCAGACCCTTGAGTAGCGGTGGGTTGCACAGATACAAGGTGGGAATATGAAAAATTGAATCTATTTTTTATTCATAACTTCCACAGTTTTGGAAATTTTACAATTTAATTCGAAGAAATGTTTTTGTTCAATAAGAGCTTTATTTTAAAAGAAAAATTACACTTTTAGTCGCCACCAGTGGCGTACAAAAAAGGTATATTGGTCCCTTTCCTCCCCTATTTTTTACGAGACTGGTAAAATCAGGAAAATTATAATTTTTTGATTTCTTCATTCAATTTTAGGTAAAAAATGTATAATTGTTTGAACCCGAAAAAATCAATCGTTTTCAAGATAGTTGTCACTGGCATCTAGCAAGTCTTGTTTACTGTGCGCTTGTGTCATGTATACTTTTCTCTTTAAAAGACCCCACAAGAAAAAATCAAATAGCGTGAGATCGGGTGATCTCGTAGGCCAATTCCACGGACCCCGACGTTTGAACCAGCAATCGTAGAACATTTCTAACAACTGAAACCAACTGCTACGATACTCTTCTGATGACAGATTGTCCAACAACAACAACGTAACAACTGACCTTGAAATTGAAATTGGAATATGGTTTCCATATATGTCCAGTCGTCTCATATGAGCCAGTCGTCTCGCCATTGACACTTCGCTCAAAAGCTCGCTCACTTCTCTTGAACATTCTAGAAAGGTTGAGGATCTGGCTCATTTCTTAAAGATATTTTCATGGACGAAATATCATCAATCAATCCACCTCAAAATACCTAACCTAAAATTATGGATGAAAGTTTATTTCCTTTAAGCAAAGCCATTCCTAAATAAAGGAGCTATATCAACTAGAAATCAGTAAAAATTAAATTTTGTTGTTTTAATATGATTACGTACATTTTTGAAAACTTCTCTAAACTCTTATATATTAAACATTCTCCGCCACGCTGCGTTAGTATTTGAAATACTAATGAACCTTCATAAATCACCCTTGTGTTATACTACCTCACCACAATGAATATCCATCTATCCCTAGACAATTTCAGAATTTGTGTTTTCTTCATTATTTCATTATTATCAAGCAATCCCATTTCACTTTCATACAGTACGAATACCGTTCGCAAAAAAGATTAATTTTTATTATTTTTTTCAGGTGTCGGAAAGAAGTATGCTGATGATGAATTGAAACAAAAATGAACTGGGAAAACATGCACACTCAGTGGAAGTGCCCGTTGAATAAAATATCGGGAAGTGAATATTAATCTCGGTAATAAATATCTTGAACACATTCCGCGAAGCAAGCGAAACAAGAAGATGAATAGTTCGAATAGCACAGAAAATGATACCGAGGTGAGTACTGAACTGTTGTAAACCGGATTTTTCTAGAAATATCGATGATTGATGGAAATTCATTGCAGAATTTTTTCCAAGTGACAGTGATCTCTCCTTCATCAGAAAAAACACTGTTTATGATTATTTTCATGGACTAGATCTTCGAAATCTTTCTAGAACTGTCAAACAACATATAGAGTATTGATTGAAAGTTTGATTTTGTGGAGGAAATCCAGTTCTTGAGTTTTTGGGTTTATGACCTTCCACAATCTGAAAATGAAAAAATTTTTTAATCCAAAGAAATCTGTACAAGTGTAGAAGGGCAAATTAATTAATTTGCCCGATAAGTTACTGCGTTCACAAGACTGCTGTCTTGAAAGAAATTAATTTTGTCAGTAACGTACCCTACACTGAATTTGCCTATCTGAAAAAATGAGATCGAATTAACAAAGAATACTTCTCTTTTTTTGAAAATTGTTGACGTTTCGGAGGCTATATCTGCCTCCGTTATCAAAACTTCTTGGAAAGACGCTGAAGAAACTGAATTTGAATTGAAAATGCACGCAGTTTCCTTCAACTTTCTTTTTTCTTGATTTGATTCTCTCAATAAAATTTGGTATTATTCCATTTCATCATATGATCTATTATTGAACTCATTAAACTCTGTACTGAAAAAAATGTATTTCCAATTTAAAGATGAATTTTATCAACAAGAATTTGGTATGGCAATGGGTTCTCCATTATCACCCATTTTGAGTAATATATTCATGGAATATTTTGAAGAATTTTTCGTTGAAACGTACCAGAATGGACCCAGAGTATGGTGGAGGTATGTTGATGATGTGTTTGCTGTTTGGAATCAGAGTAGAGATGACTTAAAAGTGTTCTTATACATTAATAAACAAGAACCAACAATAACATTCACATTAGAAACAGAAAAAGATGATGAACTTCCTTTCTTAGATGTTTTGATAAAAAAATCAACATCTCGAGTTAACACAACTGTTTATAGAAAGAAAACACATACCAATAGATATCTCCATTATAACTCAAATCACCACACCAGCGTGAAAAAGGGAATTGTCAAATGTCTTTACAACAGGGCACAAGTGGTTTGCAATTCAACACAAAATCTGAAAGAAGAATTGAATTTTATAAAGTCCGTTCTCAGGGAAAATGCTTATCCAAATGAATTCGTGGAAAAAACCATTAATGAAATTGAAAATAGTACTACACTTTATAGTCGAACAACACAACACACAGACATGCGACATCTCCATACATATCCAACAAACAACATTATACCTACTGTTCGATCTACTCCACTATTTTAGTTTTAAGTTAGTAAAATCCTGTTATAGATGTTTTGACCACTTAAGAGGAAATTTATTTAATTCGCTCATTTCATTTCCAAAATTATATTTATATTTTCGCGAAATATTGAGTTGAGGTATGCACATGGAGCATGCTGAGATGAAGGAGTTTGTTTACCAAGGTAAACAAAGTGACGGATCGAATATATTCTTACATCAGTGTGACAACAAATTTAATTTCAATCGCATCAACCGCCATCGCAATAAAAACCAGAAAAACAGTCCATTTCGCAAGTTTGAAGGAGTTCCCACCATAAACTACAGTCTGGAAGGATTTGGTGAGTGCTACTTCAACTTTAAACGCTATTTTTTGTCTATTCAATTTCGCTAACATCAAACACCTACCTTATGTCCCTGGACTGTCTGAAAAGATAAAACGGATTGGCCATAGGTATGATGTAAGAACAACATTCAAAACAACCAATACATTGAGATCAATACTCACACATACAAAACCCAAAAACAATGGTGAATGTTCAAAAAATTGTGTTTACAACATACCTTGTTCGGTGGTAAGAGTTATCTAGGTGAAACATCAAGACCATTTGATTGTGCGCCAGGAAGAACATAAAAGTTACATCAGAAATCGAAAAATAACGGGTTCGAAAATATCCGAACATATTCTAACATCTGATGGCGATCATATGATGGAATGGAATAATACCAAAATTTTATTGAGAGAATCAAATCAAGAAAAAAGAAAGTTGAAGGAAACTGCGTGCATTCTTTTATCGAACAACTGCTTCTCAACCAATTCCATCGAAATGGACCGCACCTGGTTACCCCTCCTCAGAGATGAAATAAGAACTAATAGAATGGTGATTGATTGATACCGAACACCCTATGTATCAAGATACCAAATGTCAATCAAAAGAATGTATGACAGATTTCATTTGACTCTGTCAAAGAAAGGTCTTATTACCAAAATCGCAATTCAAATTCAGTTTCTTCAGCGTCTTTCCAAGAAGTTTTGATAACGGAGGCAGATATAGCCTCCGAAACGTCAACAGTTTTCAAAAAAAGAGAAGTATTCTTTGTTAATTCGATCTCATTTTTTCAGATAGGCAAATTCAGTGTAGGGTACGTTACTGACAAAAATTAATTTCTTTCAAGGCAGCAGTCTTGTGAACGCAGTAACTTATCGGGCAAATTAATTAATTTGCCCTTCTACACTTGTACAGATTTCTTTGGATTAAAAAAAATCTTTCATTTTCAGATTGTGGAAGGTCATAAACCCAAAAAATCATGTCAAGAACATACAGAGTGTCTCTAATCATCTTATTTTGATATCGGGTGAGGGTAGGAAGGTAGTAATAATAATATTCTCTGAAGATGAACGGTAATTGAAGCAAAGGGGGTCAAAGAAAGGGGTCGTTGGCAACAAGAAGATACTTCTTATATCGACAGATGTATCTCGCTAGGATCCGTGCGTTATAAGCGTAATAACGCAAGGCGTTTAATATAAATATAAGATAAAGAAAAAAATCTTTGTCTAATTTTGACTATGACTTTTATTTGTTACGACCGGTTTCGGCTTATCAAACCATTATCAAGTAATCATAAGAGAGAAACAAGGTGTCCTGCCTTATCAGGACGGCGCGGCGCTTATTTCCATAATTCTAAACAATAGGAATAATTGGGTCGAAAATCTATCAGAGAACAATTACTTTCCTGGCTAACACCACAACGAACGTTGAATTAGATCTAATGAATTTCGATTTTCGATTATTGGGTTTTGCGATCGATATATAGGTGGTCCAAATTTTTCAATGAACATTTCCATCTCCATCGTTTTTAGAAATTTCCTTCTTACGGTATATTCAAGATGATTTAAGAGAGTATATCTATCCCATTTCAGATTTTGTAGCACAATACTTATTCTGGAAACCACCTCCGTTTTGAAAAAATCTTTGAAGCAGAGTTAAATCATCGTTTTTGAAAATTTTCCCCTGATATCTATCCACGGATGATTTATTTTTTTTGTTATTCAGTTCATAAAATTCATGTTGTGGATCCCACAAAACAGGTTATGTCTCATAAGGCCCAATTAGCTTCAAAATGTTGTCTTAATTCCACTACATATTGCACTTCACAATGCTCTACTTGACGTGGACTTGAACGTGGACAGTAAAAGCGAAGAAATCACAAAATCGCCATCAACTCTGCTCGCGAGCTGAATTCCTTTGATGTACCACTACCGGACGGAACAGTAGAAACATGTGTTTTGGGTGATTGCAAGCACGCGAAACGCTGCAAACATCCTAAAAGCGCTGAACATGATTTTTGTTACATTCGTGCTGCTCGCTCCGTTCGTTGCGCTTGTTTTGTTCGTTTGTTCTGCTTGCAAGCAATGTGGACCCTCCAAAGCATATGTTTAGGTGCGTCCATACTTGAACATTGCAACCCGAACGAACAGAATAAACAAGGCGAACGACCCGAATTCGCGTAGTGTGGACGTTTCTCCGAGCCGAGCGGAACGAGCCGAATGTTTTCGGAGTGTTGTCGGTAACGTGGAAGTGCTCAAAAGAAATAAGGGTTCATCGAATGTTCAGTGTGGACGTGATTTGTGTTGTTCTCACTGTTCGTATTATTCAGCGGTTCTTCGGTTAAAATTCAAAGTCTGTTGCTGTCATTCTCGTGAAATTTTGCACATGTATGTAATCCATTTCACGTAAGATGCTTTTTGCGCGATTCCTATACAATTTCCTCATCCAAACTTTTCTGGACACCTCTTTTTTATTGTTTGACAATTTGCAAATAATAAAAAAAGCGCCTGCAGCCACCACTAGGTCATCCGTGTCCATGATTGTAATATATGCGGATATAACAAAAAAATACATTTGGTAACCGCCAAGTTGATAGTCAATATAAGCAAACTGAAAATGGTAGAACCGGGAACACAGCGAATGCGACAAACGTGCCGAATAAACCGAACTTTTGCTTGATGTGTTCGTTCTGCGCGCTCAGCTCGTTCTGTTCGTTCGGGTTGAAATGTTCAAATGTGGACCCACCTTTTTGGGTGATTGCAAGCACGCGGAACGCTGCAAACAGCCTGAACAGGACGAACATGATTTTTGGTACATTCGTGCTGCTCGCTCCGTTCGTTGCGCTTGTTGTGTTCGTTTGTCCTGCTCGCAAGCAATGTAGACCCGCCAAAACATGTGTTTTGGGTGATTGCAAGTACGCGGAACGCTGCAAACAGCCTTAACAGGATGAACATGATTTTTGGTACATTCGTGCTGCTCGCTCCTTTCGTTGCGCTTATTGTGTTCGTTTGTCCTGCTCGCAAGCAATGTAGACCCGCCAAAACATGTGTTTTGGGTGATTGCAAGCACGCGGAACACTGCAAACAGCCTGAACAGAACGAACATGATTTTTGGTACATTCGTGCTGCTCGTTCCGTTCGTTGCGCTTATTGTGTTCGTTTGTCCTGCTCGCAAGCAATGTAGACCCGCCAAAACGTGTGTTTTGGGTGATTGCAAGCACGCGGAACGCTGCAAACAGCCTGAACAGGACGAACATGATTTTTGGTACATTCGTGCTGCTCGCTCCTTTCGTTGCGCTTATTGTGTTCGTTTGTCCTGCTCGCAAGCAATGTAGACCCGCCAAAACATGTGTTTTGGGTGATTGCAAGCACGCGGAACGGTGCAAACAGCCTGAACAGAACGAACATGATTTTTGGTACATTCGTGCTGCTCGTTCCGTTCGTTGCGCTTGTTCGTGTTCGTGATGCTTGTGAGCAATGTGGACCCACCATTAGTCTGCACACAGATTATAAGTTCGCAGTGGTTTTCTCAATTCGAACAATTTTATCTAAAAAAAGCAATAGCACTATATATTGCAGTAAGAGAAAAATGGAAACCATTGTTTATTTCCTGGAAAAAAATGTTTAAGATAAAGTGCTCGTCCGGTAGTAATAAGGCCCAACCAACGATCGCGTAATAAGGCCCAAAGGCTCGGTTAGAATGTGTGTTGAATATGGAATTTGGCTCCACAAAACTTGCATAGGTTCGACGGCTGAAGATGTTGAGTATTTTTTTTTCTGCGGTGAATGTTTTTGAAGTTTAAAAATTATTCTAAATATCCATCAGATGTTTAATAAGTTTCTTAGTATTGTTGAAAATGTTGTTCATTTTCGTTTTTTTTTAATGTAGTTTCAAAAAGTGTATACCTTTTTTTATGAATAGGAATGACCTGTATACATAAACATACAGTCAATGAACCAAACTCTGCATAACTTATTATTGGCTTCATTACCCTAAAATGCGAGTAATAAGTCCCGACAGCAAGTTTTTATAACTGCCCCATTTTGGTTACCAAAGTTTTTAACTCGGTTTTGAACAAGACGACTATTATTTGTATCATAGCGGCAAATATAACCTTAATGTGTTCTCTACTGCGGATAAGAAATAATGGTTCAGGTTATCTCATCTGTGAACATCCCACTCGTACCATAACATGTCACATATCACTTAAAGTAAATAACTAAAATTGTCGAGGCTTCTCCGGTGATTCCAGGATACTCAAGAATCATCACAGCGAGGCACTTTCTTAATCCCATTTGTGACCAGAATAATAATGCAGACATATCTCAGATGGAGATACTTATTGTTCTTGTTCCAGACAGAGCTGCTCAATCGCTTGAAGTGGTTTCAGGAATTAGTTTCTCAATCCAACAGCATCGTCTTGTTTACAGCGAAATGAAATGAAACGCATTTGTTTTTGTTGCATTCTATAAGTAGTAGTAGAAAAAAAGGATTTGGTTTTGGAATAATTATAAAAATATGAGTGAAATGAAACAAAACTATAAAAAAAATCATTGAACTATCTCTAGAAATGAAAAGGCTATAGGACTTGCTGTTGGAATAATAATTTCTTAACACGCGGCGCTCAAGTGTGTGACGTCACGCGACATAAAAAAGGCGGCTCGTATTCGCAGAGTACTTATGAATTCATTGGTGTGCAGTCATTTGCCCCGTTCGTGTTGTGATTTGTTCTCTACACGATGGATGGAACTAAAAAATCGCCTACAAATATTGTATTGTATGTATGTAAAAACCCCAAAAAATATTTTTTTTCGTTTACCAAATAACATGAATTGAAGGAAGAAGTGGCGCAAAAATAGCATGTTATGGCTGCGTGGTAAAAATGAAAGACAGATAAGTTATTTATGAGTAACCAAATTTAATATGTTTCTATCTCAGTTTTCTCGATATTGTGAGTTACTTCCGAATATTTTTTGAAAAACAAAGAAATTACTAACACCCTGCAGGGACTGATATGTATGTATGGATATTTTTTAAATAACATCGGCCTACCTACCTACCAGAATTGTGTTCGCATAACTTATTTTTCAAATATTGACCAGTTTGATCGACGTAAAATTGAGGACAAATATACCATTTATTTAATTTTATTGCATTTTAGATGCAGTTTTAGTTTTTTGTTGTGTGAAAAGCCGTTTTATAATTGTATTTCCACTATCAAACGCAATTTTTGATTTTTCCTCACCACCACACCTGGGCTGTTTATTTAGAAAGACCTTTCACATATGGTATTCCTTTTGCTGAGGATAATACAATTGAGAAACGGTTCTTCACACAACACAAACGTGAAACTCCATCTGAAATACAGTCAACTGTAATATACAGTATGACTCATTTTAAATGGATTCACTCTTATTCTTCAGATTTGAATGATTTTTTATTTTTTTTCATTAGTTAGGCATTCAAAAGGTGTGCTAGGACATGAATGATTCTTCTAATTTTTTGAGGTGATAAATCTTAAAAAAATTGCTATATTTTTTTTTAAACTGACAACGTCACTGGATTCACGAAATTTTCAACTGATAGAATGCGTTCGTCAATAAAAAAGTTGAATGAAAAAATTTGAAAATTATGCCGTTAAATCAACCCACCATTTCAATTTCAGAAATCTTACCAAAATTCTGACACCAGACACACCACTGGATTCAGGAAATTTTTAAATATTACCCATCGGAATTCTATCGTAATCAATCCAATGAAAAAATCATAAGCTAATAAAATTTGAAAATATGTATTTTAATGGAATTTCGAAAAAAATTTATTTTATTTTCCTATAATTTTTTATTTATTAAACAAATTTCAATGAAATTTTTATCTGTGATATTTTGAAACTTCTTGAGTCCAGTGGTGTAGTCAGAAGTTTGATAATTTTTTTGAAATTCAAGTGATTGATTGATTCAACGGCATAATTTTCATATTTCATTCCCCTATAACTTTGACATGGAGTTTTGACATATCCATACGAAATTTTTATTTTTGTTCGAAAATATGAATAGGATATTCATAAAATCTGTTGTGGAATCATCTGCGGCTGAAAGACAATCGGTCAAGATAACCTCTTGGGAGGTATTCATGTTGAAAAGGGGAATATTCTCCATGAAAATTTAAAAATGAAAAATGTGATTTATTTGTAATATCTAACAGAAAACAACTACTTCCCCGGCATAAGCCACGCTGGACATTGAACTGCATCTGATAGATATCGTGAAAAGAGAAATCTGAAAGTGAAAGTTCGCATTTTCATTCAGATAATTGATTTTCTTTAATTTTCTCTAGTTTTCATTGAAAATTCATCGAATGAATTAGATAGGGGGGTGTTATTAAAAAATATCACTCATAGAAATCGTTCATTCCATTGAAGCAAGGTTGGTGGATGTTCCAGAAATAAGTATAACAGACGCTTATTAACATATATCTGTTAGGAAATCGTTCGGTATTTTATTCTTCTAAAATTGCTTGACCATTTCTATTACCTATAACCTTATTTGAATAGTCATATCAACTCTGTATCGACCACAAATTTCATCAAATCCATAACACTTCGGTTATATCCAACGTCAGTTCCAAAAATAAATATAACAGATTACTTATTATTATTATATATTTGTATGGACACAGTTTGGTATTTCATTCTCTTAAAATTGCCCTAGCATTTCATTACCTATAACCTTATTTAAATAATCATATTAACCCTGTATCGACCACAAATTTCATCAATTCTCTAACACGTTGATTATATTCAACGGCATCTTTCAAATCGAAAGAGAAAGAGTCCAACACATCTGCTCCAGATTCCGTATGTGCAGCTAAATCAGGAGCCTCGTCTGTGTCACAGTACATTACTTTTATAACCATCATAGCCATATAGACTCCAAACTTGATGAACTTTCTCCAGTGTTGCTCCAGGAGGCTGTACGGGAAAACCTCTTCGGGATCGCATGAAAAATCCCTCAGATTCTGGCAAACGGTGTCGTGATATAGCTTGAGGTAGTTTTCGTAGTCGTAGAGGATTTCCTTCGGACTGTGGGCTAGGAAGAAGTAGGTTAAATCTACTGCAGGTGATCCCTTTTTTGCTAATTGCCAATCCAGAAGACACACTTTTGATACTTTTCTGGTTGTTCCTAGGCCCTGTGAACATATTAATATACCATTATATTCGTTTTTGAAAAGGTATTGTCTATTTTTTTCTCAGGACGTACATTAAAAGGCATTCCCAAGTAGCAAAATCTGTTTCATAAGAGTTTTATAAACTGCTATACAACAGATCTAATAAAACTACAAATATCTTATAACGCACTTTACAGCTCTAATACAGTATTATACAACCAAAGAAGGCTCAAATTATAAAATCTTTTGGTTCTTCAGCATATAGCTTATAACTGATTATATCCTCTCAATATTTTTTTTTATGTCCCAGTTAAAAAATTATTTTCATCAGTATGACTTTCAGATTATTTGTAGTCTATCCAAAAATTCGGTGTACCATTATGATTATATTCCTCAAGGATCCTATAGAGATGATTAAAACTATTTTAAGAATAGCTATACGAACTTAAAAAAAAGAGTAATGGAAATGATATAACGCTGTCCGGTCAGCGTCCTCTCGATGAACAGAAGTAAAATTGAATACGATATTTGTTTTTCTTTATTGGCTCACAATAAATATACAGAATAATGTTAACGTAACGTAGACAGATAAAAACTTCACCGAATTGGTTGCCATAATTCGAAAGTATGACAGT
The DNA here is from genome assembly GCA_958298965.1 of Chrysolina haemoptera. Classification (NCBI taxonomy): domain Eukaryota; kingdom Metazoa; phylum Arthropoda; class Insecta; order Coleoptera; family Chrysomelidae; genus Chrysolina; species Chrysolina haemoptera. The sequence continues at coordinate 7,174,648 of OY282603.1, read as the reverse complement.
AAAACAGTCAACATCATAAAAAAAAATGATTTTATATGCGATATCATTAAGTTTATAAAACTTCCTTCTGCAATTTGTTTCACATATAATAATAAATATCTGATAGAATTTTTGATGGTATTATTTTTAATCGGTGTAATAATCTATATATTTCAATAAATAGAATATAACACCATATATCTCTATAAAAGGTACTTCATTGTTTTAAATCTATAATTTTTATGTTCGAAATTTTTTTTTTGGACGTTAAAAATTTTATTATGCGGAAATTTGCAACAATTCAGTTTTTTTTTTCTACAAGAGTGCAAACTTGGGCACTTGAAACGGTTATTATAAAAATGTTTTATATTATCAATTGCGCGCACAATGTAACGATTTTTTTCCATGTACTACTATTTTGTCCTCTGAACTGTTCATAAGGGAGTAAGCGACGCCTTTATTTCATACTTATTTTATAAGGCTGTCTTAAAAAACTGTTTCATTAATCACCTTATAAAGCTTTCATACAACTGGTATATAACTGTTCCTAAAAGTTGTTTAGCGCAGAAATTGAAGGTTTTATACCGAAACTATATAATAATTATAAAGCAATTAAAATAATATTTTCAAACGGTTTCAAACCGTTCTTATAATGCGAGTTGTATAAACAAGTAAACGACAGTATTTTTCTATATAAAAATGTAGCGGTAAGTAATAAAATACTCCTCAATTCGGCATTATAAGATATTCATAAAATATTTCAGTTTCATAAACCAATTATTTTGCATCTTGTGTTATCAATTCAATTCAATTTATAATTTTTTCTACATTCATGCAAAAAGCAGAACTTTTTTAAACTATAGTGGAAAAAGAAGATCCACTTTTTGAGCTGTAGGTCCCGGGTCTCCCTTGCGCGGACAAGCTCTGCTTTTGAGGGTTTTTTTACGAGAACCTGCGAGATTTTTTTTTTCCGTTAACCAGCTGTCGTCCCCTTACGAACGGCAGTCATCAAAAGTCGAAACTTGTGCGAGCCAAGGATCACGAGGACTTATCTTTTATTTAGGAAACAATCGAAGTTCTCTAAAAGATATAAATTGTGGTGTGCCGCAAGGTTCTATCCTTGGCCCGGTTTTATTCTTAATCTATATTAACTCTTTATCAAAACTGACTCTTAATGGGTTACTGTCGTTGTTTGCTGATGACACCACACTCATTTATTTTTTCAGTTCTCATTATGATATAACAAATAAAATAAAAAATGATATGAGTAAAATTTTAACTTGCTTACAAAAACATAAATTGACTCTCAAATTTAAAAAATCTTCCTTCATGAATCTTTCAAAGAAGGCGATGAATATTCCAACCAATTAATTTATTTGATAAAACTATAAATTATCAGCGAACAATAAAATTTTTAGGCTTATATATCAATGAAAAACTCTCTTGAATACATATATTGATAAAATCAGAAATAAAATAGCTCCACTCATTGGTATTCTTTTTAAAATAAGAAACTACATACCTTTGAAATTTCTTAAAAATATTTATTTTGCTTTGATTTATTCAAATTTGCAATACCTGAATTCTATACTACAAATAATTATTTTTAAATCCTTTGAGGAAACTACAGAATAAAACAATCAAATGTATCTATAAATTGGACTATATGGAACCAACAATTAATTTATACAAACGAAATGGTTTGCTTGATTTAAACTCTCTATACAAGCTGAAAATTTGTTGTGTAATCCATTCAATTAGGAAAAAATTTAAATACGAATTTAGTTTTTACTGAAGTAAATAGTAGACAAACAAAATTGTTAGCTGCCAGCAATTTCAGATAAAATTTTGGAAGAAAATCTGTTTATTATAATGGCATAGTAAATTACAATTCAATATCTAATGAAATAAAAAATTACCATTCTTTAATAATAATAAAAATAATAATAAAACTAAAGAAAGAACTTTTGAAGTGATTCGTTTAATGAATTTGACCACTTGAACTTTCAACTCTCAACTCCGCTGGGAAATATAATAATTGTCTTTTTATATGTATATTATTTATGTTTACTACATTTTATTTCATATTTTGAGAAAAAAATCCTTCAATTTCTATGACAAATTTATTTTTTTTAAATTGATTCACATTGTCTGTATGTTTATTTACGTTTATTTAAGATTTGAGTATTTTTTTTCCTTTGTATCCCTTCTATAGACATGTAATGTTTCATGGGGTAATAAAGTTGATGATGATGATGATGATGAATAACGTGCGATTCCTAGCACTTTCTCGGGTCGTCAGAAAAAAATGTGTAGTCGCTAGAATTTGAACCTACACCAATGCATCGATGGCTTTGAGCGCGACGGTCTTAACCACTGAGCTACTTAACCCTATAATGGGTTATTAAAGGAACATAATGAAACAATAAATGACAATAATTTTCGTGTTTGAAGCAATTAAAAATTTTCGAATTTTTTGAAATTCGGGTATGATTCAATTCAATTCAACAGATTAAATGTTCTGAATGCATAGTGAGCAAGTCACTGGACAACGGTAGAAAAATTTCTTCGTAGAAAAAATGTATTTGTGTCCAATTTAACAGGGTTTTCTTTCGATTCACCAAGTTTATTTTGTGGAAACTTTTTTTTATTTTTAATCAAGTTATTTAATTTATTGTCGCTGCTTCGAATTTTTGAAAGACGTCGTATTGTGCCTGCTATCTCTAAAATGCCATCTATAATGTTCAAGTTTGACGATTCTATAAGCTCAGTTATAATTTTTAGTTTGTATAAACTAAAAACATCATCAAACAGCATTGAAGTCAAAACTTAGTATTCTCTTACTTTTTCTGATTTTCAGACAAAATATGCAGTTGCATACGTTGTACCGTTCTGAACAATAGTACAAATCAAATAATCGTTACTTCAATTATGATATGGAAATAGAAATAAACCAGTTTCAAAAATTATTTGGTTCTTTTTGTATTCACCAATCTCCCAACTCACAGTTTATTGTAGGAGGGGAGAGTCACCCCATTTCCCCCATAGGCCCGTCTCTGAAAATTCCGCGACGCGACGCCTGGATATAGTTATTTCGCAAAAAAAATATCGAATCCAGCTTACTTGTTTTGAACGTAAAATAAATATTCCTCACCTCATACTTAAACATCATATTATTGCACCAGCTATCACCATGATTCACAACCAGATTCCACTTGGGATTTTGAATTTCTAAGAAATATTCTGGCATACCATCCGCGAAATTTCTCAAAACTTCCAAAAGTTTCGTTTCACGTTCTAGAGCTTTGGAACCATTAACAATTGCAGACTTAACGAATAGCTTGGACTTTTCTGGATCGACCATATTTTCCTTGAACACGTGTTCTTCAATATCCTTCGTGAGGTCGTAGAAGAGTGTTGGCTTCTTGTGGGCCATTGCTAGGGAAATTGAATGAAATTTAGCGTATTCGACGAACACTGCTTTTATATGTTCGGCGTCCATTGGGATCTTCCTGTCCCAAAGTTTATACCCTGTTTCGAACAAGTTTTCCATCACCAGACACTCATGGCCGTCTTCCGAACATGTTCCATACAACTTGGCGTGTCCATTGAAAGGATTGGGTATATTGAACTCCTCTTGAAGTTCCTTGAACTCCACGAATAACTTTTCGTAAACGTATAGTTCACGACAATAAATATTCCGAATAGGGGCTGCTTTTCTCAAGGCTTCACTGATCGATGCAGATTTGAGGATCAGTTCTAATTCACGCTCCTTGTCCTTGATAGTTACTTTCGTTATAACCCCGAGAAAATTATCACCCTTGGCAGAACCCGGAAAAGTTTCCACCTCAAAATTATCGGTAAATCCATTTTGTCGAGCAATCGTGTTGATAAGTTTTCTCTGATGGTCACTCAGTTGCACTATCATTGTCACAGACTAATTCATCACTCAGACTAAAATAAAAATTGATGGTGAGTTGCGTAACGCTTGAATAATATTATGACCTTGAATTGGGATACAATGTTCGGTCGGTCAAATAGTGACCATACACGAGGCAGAATTAAATCAACGTGATAAAAGTACCAAATCATTATTTAAATAGAAGATTACTAATTGTATGCTATTATTCAGCATAGTTTCATTCCTGAACTGGGTGGCCATGAACTTCTAAACAAGCTAGTAACTTGATCTGATCGTTTTGGGGTAGTTTCGATTACTTCCATTCTCTATATGTTTTGGAGTGCTGAATCCAAATCTGAAGTTTGCTAACACATTTTCATGACAGAACATTAAAAAAATTTCAAAAAAACCTAAAAGATCTGCGGTTTATTGCTTATAAGTTTAAAACTACGAATTTTTCGATGATAATGAAAGAGCATAACATTTTCTACAAATTTTACCATACAAGTTTTTTTCTACGACGAACCGTTCGGGCTCAAGGACTACTTGTAAATTGGCATATTTTAGCTGACTGGAGAAAATCCCACTTTTTCACTAAAAAACTCTAATTTATTATTGAAGTTAATTAGTAAAGTCCCCCCAGTTCTCTGCACATACTTATTTAGATCATATAATGAAGATACAGGTCACTTATTCAAAAATTACATACAAGTTATTTAATGAGGTCCGATATCGTACAAAACTTGAAATTCAAACAAAAACCTTCACATGATTATATTATTATATATCATATATTATACGATCTAGTTACCCCACTACGTACTTTGGTCAAGTATAGAAACCTAAGAGAGACCAACTGGGAAAGATACTCAGCTTCACTCAGTGAGTCTCTCGAGATGTCCGTGACTGAAATACGAGACAGGAAGAGCCTTGAGAGGGCACTAGAAGAAGTGTGCCCAAAGTAGTCAAAGCCTACGAGGAAAGCTGTCCTGAGAAAAAAATGCTCAAAATAACAAAACGGTCTGGTGGAATAAGCATCTAGAAATCCTCGGAGGTAGGGTGCGGAAGCTTTTCAACAGAGTGAAATCCAACCAAGGTTGGTTGTACAAGGCTAAACTCACGTAGTACAACAGAATCCATAAGTGTTGATTGAAAGTTTGATTTTGTGGGGGAAATACGATTCTTGACATGATTTTTTGGGTTTATGACCTTCCACAATCTGAAAATGAAAAAATGGTAATCCAAAGAAATCTGTACAAGTGTAGAAGGGCAAATTAATTAATTTGCACTGCTGTCTTGAAAGAAATTAATTTTTGTCAGTAACGTACCCTACACTGAATTTGCCTATCTGAAAAAATGAGATCGAATTAATAAAGAATACCTCTCTTTTTTTGAAAATTATTGACGTTTCGGAGGCTGTATCTGCCTCCGTTATCAAAACTTCTTGGAAAGAAGCTGAAGAAACTGAATTTGAATTGCGACTTTGGAAATAAGATCTTTCTTTGACAGAGTCAAATGAAATCTTGGGATTACCATTTTTTCATTTTCAGATTGTGGAAGGTCATAAACCCAAAAAATCATGTCAATAATAGAATCCATAAGGTTTTAGCCAAAGAAGGTACTGTAAACAAGTAGATTTCTTGAAAAAGAACGACGATGCATTTACTGCAACGGGAAAAGTCTAAGGATGCTCACAAAAGCACACTTTCCAGCCTCAGTAATTCTTAATCGCCTGACAACAGTAGACATCACTAGAAGCAGACCAAAGAGGCGACAAACTTTGGAATGGAGGTTTGCTACGGAAATATCGAGACCAAATAGAATCATGTGGGCTATCAGTAAATTCAAACTATGCAAATGCCCTGGAATAGATGGAATATACCCCATATTCCTCTAAAAGGGACAGAATATACTTATTCCATACCTGTGCCTAGGTTGTAGCAAGAGGTAAAAGTTATATATCTTCCAAAGGTAGGGAAAAGAAGGGAATGCTGGTTTTAAGGGTAAGTTGAAAATGGGGCAGAAGTAAAATAAAGTTTCCATTTTGGCATGTATAAGTAGGACCTGCCACACTACTTGAAATGTGTTGCATATAGTCCAAAGAGGGTATGGGTTGCTGCCTCAGTATAATAATTCCATATTTACTAAATTATATGATTTTCGGATCATCCGCAAACATCTCCGTGAAGTGCGACAAAACACATTTTAGGTACACAAATACTCGCATATTATGTTTTCATGAGAAGGTAGGAGTCTTCAGAAACGATATGAATTTTTTCTTTTTCTTCTCCGATCATTTTTAGCAGAGTTATGAACAATCAAATATTCGGCTCCTCCAGAATTTTCAGCGGTGAGTAAGGGTGAACCTGAAAGTTGATGTCATTTCATAAGAAATTACTGAGAACAATTTTTGTGGAGAATTGAATTGTCTTTCACCTCGTTGAGTTGTTTTCCCGATGAATCACATACTTTCCAAGATTACAGCAAAAATCTATTTATTTATTTTTAAACGAAAAAAAAAAAAATGTTCCACCCCTGGAATTTTGGTAAACAATTTTTTTTCGTGTTTATCATGGTGCGTACCAAGTTTGGTGGTGCTACATACGATCCTCGTCTCAAAATCCAATCGTACTGGATTATTTGAGATTTTCCATAGGTAAAGACACATTGGGATTTTATGCAAATAAGATACCAACTGTCCTTCCGAATAATATACATGGATTGAGACCCTCAAGTGTTAGCATGCAATTTATGCAATGCCCATATTGGTTTATTCAACTTTCCCAAATCGCAGCATGAATTTCAAACTGAGTTTAGTTGGATATTACTCATTAACTGAACAAAAACAAGAGAGTTGAGAATTTAAATCGATATATTCATAATATTGCCAAGCCAGAGCCTTACCATTAATATTCTATCTGGAAGACGTTGTTTTATCCGTTATCCGTTGATAGACAAGATTATGTACTATCAGCTTTACTGCACCCATTGAGATTATTAATTATTTTGCCATTGAATTCCAAAACTATCACGTCGCGTCGGTTGAAATTAGGGCGGCAATATCTTGGAAAAACGAACGGAAGAAATAATTGGGCCAAGAACATACACTTTGGACAATTCCTCTGGCGACAATCCCGAAAATTATGTATTATTATGAATGAGGTTTTGTAAAATGAATGTTATCAATTGTATAGACAGGAGACAATTCAATATTAACACACTTTTATTTAACCACGACATCATTGGTACCTGAATACAATGAAAAAGTTCAGTGGCTCAATAAATATCTTCATCAATATTGGTTCAATGAACGCAATCGTTATGTTAATGTACCACTAGTTATCCATACTATGTATGCTTCGCAAATTTTTGTGATATTTTGTTTCTTTATTCAAAAACTCACATTGCCTCTTTACGTTACTTTAATAGGTATCATAAAGTTTTGTAGGGATATAAGCAGTTTTGTTGTTTCCAGAAATACTCCGAAAACAATTTCACTTATCTGTATTTACCTACAGATAAGAGATAATAATATATTCTGAAGTTTGTTTCCTATGAATCTCCAGTTGATGAATAGAGACCAAGTTTTCGCTAGAAAACAACAATGTTATCTGGGTGTTCAAATTTCTTCAAATCAAATAAACAAAGATTAATTATAATGAATTGTATCTGAATCTATAATAATGAAAATTCCTTGAGTTAAGAGTTCAAATGAATAATACTGAAGGTTCTTTGTCAAAAAGTCCCTATCATCTGCAAAAATGGCGACTGGACTGATTTTAAATATTTGATTTACAACTTATTGACCGAGTTGCTACACTGAGAAAAATATAGAGAACATATTGGTGTATTCAATAACCGTGAAGTCTAAATGTCCATCGTGGCTTTACACGGGGAAGTAGGTAGTTCTTTTCAGTTAGATATTACAAAAAAAATCACATTTTTCAATTTTCGTGGAGAATGTTCCCTTTTTCAACATGAATACCTCCCAAGAGGTTATCTCGAACGATGGAAAATAGCGACTGAAGTTTGTCTTTCAGCCGCAGATGATTCCTACAACAGATTTTATGAATATCCTATTTATATTTTCGAACAAAAATGTAAAATTATGTTTGGTAATGAAGTAACAAAAAAATGGTCACATTTTTCCTCAACTTTACTTTGTTTTTTATTTTGTTACTGTTATTTTTTTGTTTGTTCTTTACAAGCAAGTGATTCGTTAATTTTGATATGATTAAATTATATAAAATTAGTATATTGCGATGTACATGTATAGGATGTGATGAATATGTATTTTTCAAGGGTTATAGGGAAGATTGGATTCATTGTATCTGATAAAATGGAACTAACTATAACCCTTTTCAGCTGTCCCAGGTACTACCAATGTTTCATTACTTACCATTATCATATTTCATTCCATATTTTTATTCAATTTCAAATTTGTATTTCATGTGTATGTACTTGAGAAGACTGAAAAAAGGACTAAAATTAAAATTACTAGGACATGCGAGAGGTGAGAAAATTGGTAGATGGTTGATTCACTTGAGATATTCGACCTTCAGCTTATTTGAATGCTCCTCCACTCTTATATCACCATTGTAGTATCCTAGAACACGATATCACTAATAGGAGTATTTCGAGATTGAAGTATCAACTTGACAATGAATCATCGCGTTTCCCATTACAGTTCACAGATTCCAAGAACCCTTCGCAAACAATATATTAATTGGTTTCAATATACAGGGTCACTAACAGGCCATGTTAAGTTAGACGTTTATGGGGAACAGAATATACAGGGTGTTTCTTAAGTACGTCTAGAAAATTCAGGAGCATGTTGCTGACGTCAAAATAAGAAGAAAAGTTCGTATAAATATATGTCCGAAAGTTATTCGTTTCTGAGATATAGAGTGTCAAAGTTGAATTCTTATTTTTGTTATTTGTTAATAAATTTCAAAATAATTGTGATATTCGAATAAAGTTTGGTATTTAGGGGTATTTTCCAATGACAATATCAAATTTGATGTTAGTTTTTCTCTTTCGTGGGGGTTGCGCCACCTACATGTCTTTTGAGTCATTTGAAATGTCATAACTTTTTTGTGCGTACATGTATCACGTTTTATAGTAGAAAAATAAATTTATAGAAGACTTTTGTGTAAAAAATATATTATTGGTAAAGGTCGCTGCGAGCAACTGTTTTCGAGTTATTGGGATTTGAAATAATCAATGCAAGTAATTTGGAATGACAAGAAGTTTGAATTCAAAATTGATTTGATAAGTAAGAGATATTATTTTTCGGGTGTTATGATTACAAATAATAGTAATAATAATAACAGTAATTAAGACCAAATTAATACTAAAACAGTCAGTTGAGAGAATTGATTAAAGTAAAAAAATTTTTAATCCAAAGAAATCTGTACAAGTGTAGAAGGGCAAATTAATTAATTTGCCCGATAAGTTACTGCGTTCACAAGACTGCTGTCTTGAAAGAAATTAATTTTTGTCAGTAACGTACCCTACACTGAATTTGCCTATCTGAAAAAATGAGATCGAATTAACAAAGAATACTTCTCTTTTTTTGAAAACTGTTGACGTTTCGGAGGCTGTATCTGCCTCCGTTATCAAAACTTCTTAGAAGGATACAACAGATTTTCTTGTTATAACATATGACATTGTAACCCATATCAACCACATCAGCTCAATATATGAATAAACTTCGATGTAAAAAAATGGAAACAAATAACTCTCTCCAAGACTATCCCCGATGAAAGCAATCCCATTATCGAATTCATCAATCACAAAAACGCCCAGATAGCATTTTTATGATGGAAATGCCTCAACAGGAACAGTCGATTAGTATTAGCTGAAAAGACTTATCTGGATTTCCCATCGGAGAAATTCGGGTGAGGTCACATTTTTATCGATGTGTAATTTTTTTGCCTTTCCCCAATTCGCTATTACTGAATTTTTTTGTGAAAGAACGGTTTTACTCAATTAAGAAAGAGTGGGGATTTCTGGATTTATAATAATACCACGAAACAGAAATACATACTTCTCTATAACCGATGATACTCACTGCATAGTGATCTAAATCTTATTCTATATAGAGGTTCCGTCCAAAAAATGCATTGGTGAATATATGGAAAACTACTAATGTGCCGAATTTGAAAAATTGAAAGTTCACGATTGTTGATCGTTGCTAATCGGCTAAAATATATTTGAAAATACGTTTTAGGCTTGACTTGATAGTTTGAAGAAAAAGTCCCATTTGAATCCTCTAGAATGCTGGGACTTTCGATCAAGCATTTTATTCATCTGAAAATATTAATAATCCTGGATCCTGGATGAAAACGAATGAAAAATTCATGATCTTGCCGATAATTTGTCATATTATGAATTTCTGCATAGAAAATAATCTGTCCCCCAACAAATGGAAAACTTCCTACGTATTACCATTTCCTAAAGTGTCCAATCCAAAGGACTACAAAGATCTTAGACCGATAAGTATTTTGAATGCCTTGTCAAAAGCCTTTGGAAAATTCTTCTTTCACGTATCAAATCGTATCTTGAAATCCACGATATAGTACCACCACATCAATCAGGTTTCAGAGCGGATCATAGCTGCATCACGGCTCTGCTGAAAGTGACGGATGATATACTGAACGCCTCAGATAACAATAAACTAAGTGCATTGATTCTCCTAGATTACTCGAAGGCCTTCCATCACATAGGCTTCACTGAAAGTGCAACTACACTGCTAGGAAATTATCTCTCACACCGATATCAGACGGTTCTCTTAGATGGCGATCAATCGAATCCTCTGGCTGTGCGAAATGGGGTCCCTCAGGGATATATATTGGGGCCAACATTATTTATATCATACACCCATGAATTCCATAAACAGCTGATGTTTTGTGGCAGTCATTGTTACGCTGACGATACACAACTCTATTTATCCTTTCCTGAATCCAACATTGACCAAATTAACTCTGACTTGCAATCAATTCTATCGATTTCCAATAAGTTCTGCCTGAGTATCAACCCTTCTAAGTCATTTGTCATGCTTTTCGGTAAAAAGCAGGCTAGGGAAAGAAATTTTGTAAACTGGATATCAGGATCAATGATGAACTAATCCCAAAAACAGAATGTACAAAAAACTCAGGTCTTCATATGGATTCCTCACTCAAGTATAATGAACACATTAATTGCATTATAAAACGGGCATATTGCAACTTGAAATTGATTTACTCTAATAGGAGCATTTTGACCAAGAAGTGCAAAATAATTCTGTGCGATGCTTTAGTACTCTCTCATTTCAATTACGGAGACGTCATTTACGGTCATGCCATATAAAAAATAAACATGCGACGCCTTCAACTCATACAAAACTCTTGCGTCCGATTGATATGAGGATTGAGAAGAAGAGATCACATCACAGAACATTCGAAAGATATTGGCTGGCTTAATATACAAAAAAGGATTGTTTTACACTCCTGCAGTCTGTATCATAAAATAAGTAGAAAACCGGCATATCTGTACAATAAAATTACCTTTCGAACAGATGTTCATAACCTCAATGTGCGATTTAAGTCCTCCTCTGCACACTACAGCTCTATACCATCAGTCATCTTTTAGTTATATGATAACCAAGCTTTATAATAGGATTCCCGATGAAAACAAACGAACTAAGCTACCTTTATTTAAGAAACAACTGGAAAAATTGCTTTTCACAGATTACCATAAACTTTTGAAGTGAAAAAAATCATGTTATATTATCAGCTTATATTATTAGTTCGTAGAATATTTTGTAATGCAATTGATACCTTTTTCTTTCGTTGTTTCTACTTTGTATAACATTATTAGCTTAGTATTTTCTTACTATATGGTGTTTATTAATACAATATTGTGAGAGTGTAGGTTGAGTAGAAGAGAATGCTTACTTGGACTATCCAGGTAGTCGAGTAAGCGTTAACTCTGCCTTTTGACTGCATACCTATGTATAAATTCATTTATTTTTTGTTATAATTGCAGCTGCAGTCAATAAAAGCATTATTATTATTATTATTATTATTATTATTATTATTATCACTGACCCCAAAAACTTTGAAATAATGTACTTACCCTCGTGAATTTTAACACTATTTTTTTCCCATTTCGATTGTGTATTTAACTGCTGACGTTATAGGATTGTATTGAACAAGTTCGTCTTCGAGTTGACTAGAATGTTTGAAAAAGTCCCATTTGTGTTGTCCAGAATGCTGGAAATGTCAATTAAACATTTTATTTACTTTAAATTGTTAAAAATAATGTGGGTCCGGGATAGAAACAAATGTCAAAATCGTGATCCTAGCTCCCAAAAACGTTTGGATGATGTACCCTCGTGACTTTTAACGACAAGTTTACTTTGAATGAAATTTTGTTTATTGTTTCTCTCGGTAACAATTATTGGCATTGGCGGTTTGATTCTTTCGAATTCAAGCTATTTCAAAGTACGAAAAAAGTTCGGCCGTCTTCGGGTGACGGGCGAAAAACCAGGCCGATCGTTACCTAAAAATTACTAATAATAATTGAATGATAGGTTTTTGAGCAAAATAATTAATATATTTGGATTCAACGACACAAAAAACTTGAAATACAGTTTATTCGAGTTCTGGACTTAATTCGATTTGATCACGTCAAGACAGCTGGCCACTGGACTAAAGTGTAAAATCACGAATTAAATGATACTGTCAAAAATAAAACCTAATATTTATCGAATACTGAGTTCACATTTTCGAAACGGTAATATGTAGCAGGTATTAGGGTAGTATTGAAATTATTGCTCCATATAAAATTCAGAAACGTTTCAAATTCAATAACGTCAATGGTTTTCTTGCCTCATCTTTCATATCCCCGTTCGAATAAAATGTGAAACTTTCAAACCATTATCCCAAAAGACACTTTTATGTCCGGATCCCAATACGAGACCTGTCACTGTTCTGTATTCCTTGGAGAATGTTAGCAAATTTGAGAATTATTTCGCAAGGTTTGTTATCCCGTTTCCAGGAATAATAGGGTATTTCCTTTCTTGTCGCTTGAAGTATGAATATTTCAAAAGGTGAAGGGACAACGTCATTTCAATAGTTTTCCTTTTATTGGTCGCATTCCATAGCGCTGTAAAATATGAAAATTCCATAGTTGTAGCTGAAGAGAAAAACAAAACAACAACTATTGTTAAACAGAACATCTTCTTCCTTAACAGCAACCGAATTGATAATCCTGACAAAGTTTCGCTCGCTACTGTGAGATCGGCCTTTCTAGAGAAAAGACGTCCCCATTCTACAATTTCGGCTGAGTCCGTATTTATTCTTCATTCATTTCTGCATTCAATGGCTCTCATCGAAGCTTTGGCAGAGAAAGCGGTATGAAGGTAAAATCACCTGCAAAGCTGTTTACTAGACATGAGGTAGCCGTCAAAAAATCATTGATGTGAAGAAGGAACGGTGTTGGTGCTAGAATGGATCCCTGCGGAACACCAGCATTCATTGGTAGAGTATCAGATGATGCTTCATCGACCACCACGTGGAGAGAACGGTCTGAGAGGAAACTAGATAGCAAGGAACACAACTGGGGAGGCAAGCTATAAAATGGAAGTTTGGCTATGAGGCCTTGGCGCCAAAAGCGATCAAATACCTCGGAGATATTGAGTGCATCGGCCAGAGTTTCACCATATTTTTCGATAATTTGCTACAAAATATGTGAGGCATAAGCAAGTAGGTCACCAGTTGATCTCTGGTGCTGGAAACCATATTGTCGATCATTTTTTATATTTGAGCGCTCTGGATATTTCATGAGCTCGATGTTCTCTATGATCTCCGTTAGATCATTGGTTGATCTGTGGTTGTTGGGTAGGGTCTTTTTTCCTTTTTTGGGAACTGGTTGTACTCTTGCAATTTTAGAGTTGGGCGGAAGTACCCCCAAATTATAAGAGAGTTTGAATAACTTGCGCAAAAAACTGGTGTTGGTTCGGGAGCACATTTTTTGAGGACCATCGGAGGAATTCCGTCAGATCCAATAGCTTTGTTGGTGTCAAGACCCAGCAAAATGCGTCTGATGATTCGCAGGCGGAAGTTAATTTCAGGCATATGACTGTCAATGGAAATGATGTTCTGGGGTTGTTTTTCCAATGAATCCAGCGTAGAATTTGCAACAAACATGTTTGGAAAGATATTGTCTTCCTCCTGAGCTGGGAGTGAAATTTGTTCCAACAGCTTTGGCAGGTGACCAAAAGGAGCGGGACACGTTTGGACACTCAACAATCTTTGGTCGTATCTTGGCGTTGTGAGCCTCTTTCGAAGATTCGATTGTCTCCTTGCAGGTGTTTCTTGCTTCAACATATTCCGATCTAGTCTCAGTGGCCTGATTTTTCAACCATCGACGGTATGCAGCTCTGAAGCAGTTTCTGCTAAACCAGGCTTAATCAGATAATGTTTCTCTTGACGTGTTAGTTATATACGTTTGCATCCCCTGCATCTTGATCTCAGAAATTGCCATTCTACATTGTATTGGATCTCTAAGAAAGAAACTCACTCTTTCCCATGGAAATGCCGAGAAAAACATGCGAAGACCATCTTGGTCGGCTGAATTGTAGTGCCATATGAGACGAGACAGCCTTGAGCTGCTCGATGGTGTAGAAAAGGAGTAAAGAGTGGAGATGAGGTTGTGGTCGCAGTTCCCAAGTAACACACACTTCTATACTGTATGGATCAGGATTGGTGGTGAGAAAAAGATCAAGTGTATTGGCATACTGGTTGTTGAAATCAGGAATGGGTGTAGGTAGCTCGACCAGTTGCTCCAGACCATACGTGATAGCAAAGGCCTCAGCTTGACGATCTGCCTCGTCTGTTTTGTTATAAAAATTTGAGCCACTATAGTTGTGTACATTGAAATCTCCTATTATGATGACTTCAGCTGTTGGATGGTTTTGCTGGATAAAGTCTGATTTGAGTGATACCTATCTTGGTGCTTCAAAGGGTAAAAGTGGATAGAGGTGCTTCATTTTTTTTTCAATAGTCATAGTCGTTCTTAATGAATTTTATGAATATTCTATTCATATTTTCGAACAAAAATCAAAATGCAATGCCCATACAGGTTTATGTCAAAAAATAACTTTTAAAGTGTTACCGCAGAAGAAATGTTTCCATCATTTCCATCATTGATGTGTATAATTGCTTCTGAATAGCCTGTTTTCCAATATTTCCAATCTCCCTGATGAGTTTGACATAGCAACATAGATTTTCGTCGACAAAAATGTATTCGGGATTAAATACGAGAGAACCGATCCTTGCTTCAATGAAATGAACGATTTCTGTGGGTGATATTTTTGATTAACATTCTCCCTATCTAATTTATTTAATGGATTTTCAATGAAAACTAGAGATAATTAAATAAATCAACTATCTAAATGAAAATACGAACTTTCACTTTCAGATTTTTTTTTTCATTTAGATTTTCACAATGTCCAGCGTGGCTTTAGCCGGGGAAGTAGTTGTTTTCTGTTCGATATCACAAATAAATCACATTTTTTATTTTTCAATTTTCATGGAGAATGTTCCCCTTTTCAACATAGTAAAACTCCCAGATACCAATTTTGAATATAGTCGGATCCTGATTACAAAACTCGTCCTCCACATTGGATTCGCCATCTTGAATTTTCCGATTTTGACAGAAGAATTATAATCTTCGCCCCCGAAAACTCCCAGATACTAATTTTGAATGAAATCGGATAATAATTACAAACTCGTCCGCCTTAATGGAGTTGCTATCTTGAATTTTCCAATTTTGACAGAAGAATCATAATCTTCCACGTGTGGATATTTCTTGTGGGCTTTTGTAACATTGCGCTTTTTTCATAGCGTTTATTTCCTTTGCGTTTTTTGCAATTGCACTTTTTTCCGGCCACAGTGTGGTCCAGTGGTACGGACCCGCGGAAAAGTTAAAGGTTGTTATAAGAGAGTGAGTTCGATTCCTACTGGTGGAATTTTTTTTTCATTTTTCCCCTCAAGTATTTAGTTATTCATGTATAATTGTTATTTTTCCTTATATTGCTTTGTAACTGATACTACTTTTTGGTAATGAAGGCAATCATTTCGATAGATACCTACTACAAACTGAGCTTTCGTCATAAATTTATAAATTTTCGTGTAGTCGTAGAGAAAGTATAGTCTTCTACTCGCGTATAATGAGCATTATACGCTCGTTGAAGAATATACTATTTCAGAATTAATGAAGGAGCCGTCGGTTTCCTTTTATTTTTTTTTACCAAATATGTTCATTTTTACATGTCTTTGGTAAAGCCTTACCAAATATTTCCATCCTCCATTTGCACTAATCTGAACCATCTGAACTATCGAATGTTGAAGCATACTTGTTATTATTACTCACTGCTAGACATCAGTTCACCTTTAATACTGTTGAAATTATTTGCGATCTCGATAAAGCAATTATTATAACTTCGGAGACTCAGAATTCACCAGGGGTTGCATTATTACTGAACACCCATGACTCATTTATTATTCCATCAGTTTCTATAATATACAGACATCAAAATTTATTCCACAGACATAATTAGTAGGCACTAATATAATATTCAGGGAATGAAATTGTTTGGAAACCACTTCATGATTCCAAATCAACAGATTCCATCTGGCAGCAATAATCTTAGACTCAGACAGATGTGAATGGAAAACGAGGATTCATTCACATTATTTCAAACACATAGATTTGGGTTCTCAAAATTTGAATCACTTGTTATTATGTTACGCGAAAGATAAAATCATCTCTATATAACAAGGAACAAAGGGTGTGTTGATATACATCAGGTTTGAGAGCATTAAATTATTCATAAAATGCAGCTTCGATTGGTGAATTTGAGGGTTTCCATGTAATTGAATTTTAAAATAAATGAAATGAATATATCCCCTTTTGTACCCATCTGAACATTGCTTCCTGTAAGTGATAGAGAAGGTTATCGTTCGTTATCGTTACCAATAATAATTTTATTAATGGAATCCTGCTGCTGTAACCGCAAAAATTAATTCCATGATATGTATGAACAGAAAAACGAATAATTTCTTTTAGACATCCCCCTCTTTCCACACTATTCTACAAAATGAAAAATGTATGGCAAATATCTGCCAAAAAACAACTTCTTTCCCTGCGAACATTGAATTATACATCGAATCCATTTGTGCAGTGTTCCTCTAGAAAGACACCATAGCAAGTTCTAATTGCAATCGAACATTGAATATTACCTCCTATCGGTTGGAATTTACCACCTGCAGACATGACATGTTTCACAGTTCAAGCTAGAGTAAATATGCTCCCCTAATAATTTTATTGTTTACACACAGCACGAGACTAAACTTTTACTTCATCCATCATAAAAAGATAACAATATATATTCTATCCAGAGATTCACTACTTAACTTGATTTTTTAACTACTTGACTTGACTTGAAATCAAGATAAGTATTTAATTTGAAATTCAAGTCGAAGAACTAGTACCTTTTTTGTATTAATCCGATAACTGCCAAAACGCAATAATAATAAAAATATATGAATGGAAAATAAACAAAACTAGAGTTAGTAAAATACAATACAATGGCATTCACATTAGAATGTCCCATACTCTTAAATAACAAAGTAAGTTGTATTTTTGAAATGCCCGGTATAAAAATGTTTAGCTGGTGCCACAATTTTTACTAGATTGCTTGAATCCTATAGATTTTTGTAGATATTAAAAATTTCACAAAAAACTAGCCACAAATAAAAAATTATTATAGAATATAAGTTGTGGACATTGTTACTACAGGGAAGTTCCAAGAGCGACAGTTCTTAGGATTTTTTTTTTAAATCAAAAGGAAAATGTAAGTTTTTAATTCATATAAATTAGTTATTTATGATAGAAGTTCGTAGACTAGGACTTTTTTATATGAGCGTGAAATTTGTTGAATGAGTTGCAGCCATATTCAATAAAAAAAAGTGAGTAGGAAAATGCAATTTTCGAAAAATAAAAAATTGAGCTGAAGAACAAGAGAAGAAAAAATTCATTTGCGACCACCATATGCACTTGCATGAAACAGAACTAGCTGAAAGAAATATGAATCATGACTTCAAAACAGCAGAAGAAGACGAAAATACCTTGACCATAACTTTTGAAATGCACAAAACTTTTTCATTGCCCAGGAATGATCACTACAAGGCAGTTTGCTCAAACTATTCGACCGTGAGAAGTTGGCAGTGATAGGTTTGAGATTGATGAAGTACATTGATAGCTATATAACTGAGTCTGTGGAAAATTGTCGCCGACTGGGAATAATATTCCACGATTCACTGTTGCGTAAAAATTAACAGTGCTGCTCCCAAGGTGGCGTATGGAGTTAGTAACAAGGCCTACCCAGAACACATATCATCCATAGCAATTAGACCAATAGATCTGTTTGGATATGAATACATAAAAAAACTGATTTTTCTTTACTTGTAAGTAAGTTTCAAGTGATTTTTTCGCTCGGAATATTGGTTTCAGTTTCATATTTTATCAAAAAGCTAATTTTATACATAAAAACTTCTGTTTGGTAATAAATTATTTTGGTTAAAGATCAACATTGTTTTTCTTGATTATCTCAAAACAAGTGTAATGCTTATGGGTTCTTTGTTGCATAACTGGGTCCAATTATAATATTGATTCCTAGTATACAACTATATATTTTATCTCATCGAAACGAATAAAAAACTATCTTATATCACATCTCAGAAAGGACGTATTCTTGAAAACCCGTGATGCACATATCTCCGACTCTTCTATCAATCGAATCTGATGTCCCTTATACGGACCTGTTTCCCCAACCGGAAAACTTAATACTCTTCTTGTTTTTCAGGTGTTTCCGTTCAACCGGACATTCGACGGGTTCGATTACGGTCTTCTCGTTCCCGTGTCTGGCCAACCGACAGACGTATCGCAGGAAAACGTGATGCCTGTCTGGGCGCAAATCGCGTGGAGCGCCGTGTTTCTCGTTATGATCCTCACCGCGACCGGAGGAAACTGTATCGTCATCTGGATCGTTATAGGTGAGTTCTTCATTGGTTGATTCATGAGAAATTAAGATATATTCAAACTGATATAGGATAAGATGAGGGGGGAAATCGCTGGGCATTTTCGTGTACATACATTGGGCATTAGGGATATTAGTTGGGTATTGGTCAGATATTAGAGGAATTCGTTGAAAATTATTATGTATTAGTGGGCATTAGTCGGGAATTAGAGGTATCAGTTGAAAATTGATGGGTATTAAGATAAACGTTTATTTCGAAATAGCACTTTATTCAAATTAACAAATTATTTCGAATGTAGTTTCAGTACAAATAAACAAAATTTCGTTTCGCCCAACAAAACTTACAGTTGGTTTAATAATATCCTTGGTGTTGGACCAATAAAATGCGTTTCGTTCATTTAACAATAATAACAACAAATATAAAAAAAGTTTATTCATTTCCAATAATGTTTATTTTGTCACATGAATCCAGTTATTTTGTCTGTCCACTGAATCACTTCCATATTAGAAACAGATTCCATATTTTGTTTATACAACAATTCCATTAACTGGCATGATCAAAGTTTTTATTTGAACAGAAACACATATTTTGTAGATTCAACATTATGCTCTATGTTGAATGTACAAAGCAAATAGCTGAATGATCTTCATATCCGGAGTGCTTCTTCTACCTCACGCAAGGTGGCGCGACCTAGAACCCGTTCCATTGCGTAGGACCAGAGTAAGTAAATAGCCAGTCTGAGTGATGTAAATTGTAATTCAAAGCTTCTGCAACAGATTTTCGTGACTTTGGAAAACGTCCAAGATATACACGGGAATTAGAGGAATTAGGGAAATTAGAGGAAAAAAGAGGACATTGGTGGAATTCAAAATTGGTGGAAATCAAAATTGTTAAATGAAAAAAAAAAGCTCTTCAAAATAGTACTTGACAAAAAACCTAAGAAACCTAGGACAGGATTCAAATAAGAAAACAAAATTTTCTAGTTTTTTATTTCTGGAGAATTGAAAGTTTCAATCGGCTATTAGATGGGCGTTAGTTCGTTATTTCGTTATTGCTCGGGAATGACTTAGGATTTTCGGGAATTAGTGTACACAATTTCCTCAGTGGTTTTCTCCTCAGAATGAGTGTGAGTATAAATATCTTAAAAACAGAGAAAAATGAAGGGCACTTCAACTCGTAGAAGAGAACATTATGCCCCTACATGGATTTGGACAATACCAGTGTAGGAAATCATCATACTTATTTTATGAGCTAGCGTAAAGACTGCGTCATGAGTGTTATGGGAGGAACCTGTGATTGGAAACTGCATACAAACTGCAAGTGACAATTTGAGGTCCCTGCTACTTAGTCCGATGCATAGCAGTTCAAATCCAAACACTCCAAGGGAAATTCGATCGTGACATCCAAATTCCTCCAGAATCTTTTTCTCGAAAAAAAAACGTTTTGAATGAATCTCTCCATTTTTTGAAATTTATAGATCAAAAAGAATTTTAAGCGCTTTCTTTTGACTTTGCACATCGATCACATTGGTTTCTAGTTAGGGAGCCGCCAGTGAAAAATTGCGCCGAACAGCTATACTCCTTCCGAACTCAGGAATGGAATGAATTACATCGAAGATACCAAATCCAAAATATGTTTGATTTTGAGTAGAGCCCAGCCGAGAAACAAGGGAAAAATTTTTCGATAAATTTTAGCCATCTTCTATTTTCCTTCCTTGAGATACGTTGTTCAGAAAGTGATCAGTTTTCATCTGACAAAGCGGAGGAAATTTGGTTGGGGACGGGGCTGGAAAACAATTTTTGAAAATTTTTCTCCCGAAAATGTCTTAAGTCAAAAATTAGCCTACATGCTCACTTTTTAGTTCATTACTTTCAATGTGGCCCTTAGATAGCTGAAATTTTAGCTGTCTAAGGGCCAAGATGAAACTAATGGACTAAAACGTGAGGATATATGAAAATTTTCAAAATTTTTTTTCCAGCCCCGGCCCCAACCAAATTTTCAACGGAAGGAATATAGAAGACGGCCAAAATTCATCAAAATATTTTCCCTTGTTTCTCAGCTGGGCCCTACTCAAAACCAAAGAGAGAGAGAGACAGGTGAGAAAGGTGACTTGACCAACAAATAAATTTACAATCGTAGAGTTTTCAACACTCAGGAATCTAGACCATGATTCTTCATTTAGGGAAGAGGGTGGGAATGGCGCTCAGTGGGGAATGGCGCTCAGTGGGGAATGGCGCTCACCACAGTTTCACGTATCTTTCCGTGTTTAGGAGACGCCACTGGCCTTCACTGCATTTCTGCTGTGTGCCAGTCTCATGTAAATAAGTCATAAATCAAGATCTCGTAGCGTGGTGGGTTTGATAAACGGTTACGTGTTTTGCTGTCATTTCAATTTAAAACCCGCAAATAGATAAATTATAACAATTCCTTATAGTATATACTCCCAGACCTTCGGAGTTATGTCTTGTGCCCCCTTCCCCTAGAACAATTTTCTGGATCCGTCACTGTGTCAATCTATTCATTTCTCGTGTTTTTCCAGCTGCGAACTTACGGACTTTTCTTGTTTCCATAGCACTCTTGAACCAGATGATACCGTAGGGATGAAATGTAGATTTTCATTCAATAAATTCCAACCCTTCAGATGATGTGGCGTTGCAGGTATTTCCAGGTTTCCTGCAGCTGTAAAAGCGAATGCGTGACCGAATCCATTTAGGCTGCCCTGGAGTGCCCATCCATAATTTTTAGGTCGTTACTTTGTTATTGTTCCATTCAATATTTCAATAAAATTTTACTGTACGTAAGGAATTTTTCTCTAAAAATTTTGAAATAACCTCCGCTCATTAATAATAAAACAGAGTGATGTAAACAATACGCAAGGAAACTTCATTAAAGCTCACCTGAAATCGTAGCTTGTCTTACAGGAATTCAACGCTTTACAGAAAACGAGGTAATTCGGAGCTGTTTATGTAAATAGTTATAACAGCTCGATAGGGCTGATACAATCTCCTATGGGATTTTATGTAGAACTGAGGTTAATTGCAAAATTCCGCAATTAGAATTCCTTTCCTGATACATCACTCCTGCAAACTTTATTTCACGCACACGCTGGGGAAAATTAAGAGCAATAATTGAATGAACTCATTAACGTGGAACGGAAAATAAAAATAGTGGTCGATGGAAGTTACTATTTTCATCGTCATGGCAATAAAATTCTTGTAGTATCCGAGATAACCATTATCCTAGAGTTTTATAGAAGTAATCAAGAGAATAAAAGAAAATTGCAAAATTGCAAAACGAATCAAGAATGTCGGGTGGCATAGAAAAATTGAAAAAGATTCTAGATGAATATGTTTGATGATTAAAGGGCTAATTATTGGGCGAATTGAAAATAATTCAAAATAAAAGAAGAAAAAAATCATTGAATTTTTAAGGCGTCCAATATCCCGTTTTCGATATTGAGGGGCACTTATCAGTTAAATGTTTGTCTGATTGGCGAATTCTGTACGAGCCAAGCATTAACGAGGTCTTACCTTTCAACGTGCGATTCCTAGCACGAATATACAGAGAATTATTATAATACGCATAAATATACAGGTAAAGATGTTTAAACAACTACTAAACATCTGAGAAGGTGAAATTTAACCACAGGTAAATCTCTGAACTTTCTGTGGCTTTCGGATTTGTTAGTTGTGGTTCCAAGGTAAGTCTTCCTGACATTTCTTCTACATCTGCGACAGACATTTTCAAAGGCAGTGCGGTAACGAACGAAGCGTTCGTTTGAGTCAGATTGACTCGGAGTCTGCACTGATTTCTTTTATAGTGCTTACCCTAATAGGGGACCTGACTTCATTAAGCCTTGATTCCGCTTTTTTACTAAATTCCGATTCTATTTTTCTTTTTTGATAATTTTATTTGCTCATACCTGAAAAGGGGTTTGTTTTGGTCTCTCTAGTTACACAAAATAACGCACAGCACAAAGAAGAGCATTTCTACCGTACAGTGGGGATGTCACAGGCAGGATTGGCAAACTTGTGGAAATATGTGAAGTCGAACCGGCATTCAAACCAACTAAGACTATTGGATAAAGTCTGAGATCCTCTGAAAGACCCTCTGTCTAATCTATGTGTTCACCGCATTTTTTGCGAAACGAAAACGAAAGCAAAAAAGGACGATGAAGATGACGACGACGATGACGACGACGATGGTGTGCCTGCGCTGCCGGTCATATTTTGCAACTGTTGCTCAGGTAGATGGTATCATAAGTTATTACCAATTAGGTTCCATTGACATGCTTTTGATTTCCATTCTGAGAGGCGTCACATTTGTGGCTTCTGAGTATGAGGCCAACTGGAAAATTACCCTCAACCCAAATTATCGAGTAACCTCAGAAAGTAGTCTTAGCTGCCGTTTTGATGTTTCATCCTTCTCTCACGTGAGTAGTATCGCAACTCTAGCCCTTGGACGTTGGTTGGCCTCTTAGCCATATTTTTATCATTAGACCTTCATGGTTGAGTGGAAGAGCAATAAGCGATCTAATCGTGGAATTGAACTCTGCCATTTGAGTGTCATATATCAATTTCATTTATGTATTATGCTCTGTATGTCTACTCAATAAAATCATTTATTATTATTATTATTATTAAATATCGATGAATCACATATAAATTTGGCACGTTACGTTGAATAATTCATTGGAGTTTCATATTTCCAATCCATTTCAGAATTTCGTCATTCCATTCATAATATATAAAAAGCCTGGATCATATATTTCACATCATGCCATCAGTATCGGTATTGTTCTGTTACATCATTTTTCAATATAATATATTGAAAGTATCATAAAATATTCCAATATTATTCTCCGTCTCCATCCACCAGAAAAAAAACGGAAGTTCTCGGAAAACTGAAGGTAATAATATTTCCATGAGCGGTCTTGGGAAAAGAGGAAAGTTGAGAGCGATAATTCATTTTGAATGATGATGAATCGAACACTATATCATGAAAATTGGCTACAAAACTCTCGAAGGAATTGATGATTCTACTATAAATCAATATCAAGTTCGCATACCCAACAACTTTATATATCTTTTATTTCATTTAAGTTTTGAAGTTTGGTTTGGAAGGACAAAGGATATTGAAAAAAAAAATCTGATAATTTCAAATCCTAGAAGGTTAATAGTGCTTTGAGAAAAATATGTTCCAGGGCTCTGTAATTTCTTGACACTCTCGGATAGGGCACAATCTTCAAAAAAATGCTCTACTATTACTCACCGTGGAACCAGGTATTTTCAGACAGAATTTTGAGTCGTCATATTATATTAAACAGTGTGTCCATAAAGTAACCCCCCCTGTCCACTTTTGAACGGAGTAGAATTTTCTTTTTATATTTTTTTTGGTGTATCGGTAGTCTATAAGCTACTTTTTGACAGTAATAAAAAATGTCTACCAAGCGCCATTTTGAAAGATTTTTTTAGATGGCATGGGGGGTCGAGAGATACTTCATTCGAATTTTCTTTTAATTTTCTATACGACTGCAAAATTTCAGACAAAAATATTCATCCAAAACAAAATGGGAAGCTTCATTTTTTGTAATGGATACTTTTTTGATATTTCCAACAGTTACCGAGTTATAGGCAAAAACCAGCTTTTTTGACAAGGGGTTGCTTTTAAACAGATCATTGTGGTTTCATGATATATGTGACTTGTACTGACAATTTCTGAAAGAAAAATTCCTTGTCGAATTATTGCATTTTATTCCAGGTTTTTACTGTACTAAATTTCCCCTTCTGATTATTTATTCTATCCTGCCTCCCAGCAACCCCCAATC
The DNA here is from genome assembly GCA_958298965.1 of Chrysolina haemoptera. Taxonomy (NCBI): domain Eukaryota; kingdom Metazoa; phylum Arthropoda; class Insecta; order Coleoptera; family Chrysomelidae; genus Chrysolina; species Chrysolina haemoptera. Next base: position 7,149,852 of record OY282603.1, on the reverse strand, counting down.
AACTCCTATTTCCTGCTCGGCGCCATCCTAAGAAAACCTCAACAAAGACGTTTCGAATCACCGATGCAGAATTCATAGAATGACTGCTTTGATTACAATAGCATATTTGTTTCAGCCCATCGGAGGATGAGAACTGTGACAAATTACTTCCTCGTTAACTTGAGTACGGCAGATCTCCTGCTAACCACCTTCAACTGCATCTTCAACTTCATTTATATGCTACAAAGGTAAGGTTTTAGCTTATTTTATTATCTTCGTTATAATTTCATCGTGTCAGAAATTCCAGAAATATGAACATTTTTTTCCGCGACGCTAATATAATGAGTCTGGGAACCGGAGAGAGGTCTACCTCCCCCTCCAGTCAAAAAAAATTATAAGATCCATAAGGATTCGAACACACGATCTTTGGATTACAAGGCAGATAAATAAATGCATAAATAAATAGAGGTTTATTTCACAAAGTTATTAACTACAGTTCACAGGCAATGACATGTCATTTCATCATATAAATTAACAGCTTCTAACCCAGGGGGGAAAGAAAGGAGAACAGGAGAGCGCCCTGCCAGACCGAACTTAGAACCCCCGAGAGAGGGCGTCGTTGTCCGGCCACGCTGAAGGTAACGTAAAGCCAGACATTTTATCACCTGCGGTGATATTCGGTAAGATACACGCCTTCTGCATAGCTTATGCGTGTTGTTAGATTTAATTCAATGTAGATATTGCTAGCAGTGTGATTATGGGGCTGGATATGTCGATGATAATCCCGAAAAAAAAAATCGGTTCGCGCTTTGGGTGTTCCTTTTGACTTGACTCCCTAAGGAACCGGTTCATCACCTCGCTCCTGGAATATATCCAACGCTTGATAGATGAGCCTGCCGTGTTTGCGGGGCTCATTATCTTACACCCTGAGCTTGGTAATGTCCTTGGTGAGATAACTTTTATTGATGTAGTATTTATAGAACTTGTAAGACAAGTTTCTAATATATGTCGGAACTGAGTCGACGCCAGCAAGCTCCCTAAGAGTTTCCAATCGAATGTATCTTCTGCTGTTGGTTATGATACGAAGTACTTTGTTTTGCATCCTGTCTAACCTCAACAAAGCGTAGGTCAAGGATGGTCTTCTTATCTGCTTTTAGAGCAGAAGTTTGTTTTCCAGACTATCAGAGGGTAGGTGCGTTTGAGTGCATCACTAGCCCTCTGAATAGCCAGGGTAATGTGTCTGCCGAAATTAAGACGCTTGTCCAGTTGTACTCCCAGGTACCTCGCAGTTTTCCAGAGCTTCTCCATCGATCATCAACTTCCTGTATAGTTTTGAATGATTATACTTCTTAGTGAAGTTGATGGTCTCTGACTTAGCCGGGTGCTCCATCCACTATCTTGTTCCTATTCAAGTGAACTTGGATCATATATTGGGCAGCGACGCTCGAGGAGGAATGGGCAAAGATGACGGTATCATCACAAGGCAGATGCTCCAACTATAATAAACCCCAACGCACTTTATTTATGAATGCGATTATTTGTCAGTGATGAAGAACATTCTACAGTTGGACTTCGTTTGTAACTTCAAAAAGAATTAGCATTACCAATTGCACAAAGGGCCAAATGCATATGTGAACTTTTATAAATGATTACTCTTGAGTAGGTGTTTTGATTATAATATATGATTGAAAGATAGATAGATAGAAAGATCTATATTACTGAGTATCCATCGTCTCATCTGTCATTTTACTTTTAACACTAGTGTTAAAAGTGATTTTGTAGAAACGTCAGTTTTTGGTTCATATGTCAACTAATTAAAAACGTCACTTTTAATGACAGTTGTACAAAAAATACATTTAATAGAATTAACTTATTTTTTTTCTTATATGCTGCAACCATTTGTTAACAGAACGAATTTTGTTTTACCCGATATTTTATAATATCAAGAATATGGCTGGGTCTCAATTGGGTAAAGTTCAATGGGAGTACAATAGGGATCAGTTTTGATCCTATCTTAGTTTTACTATACTTGTCCTTCAAAAAGATGAAATATGTCCTACTCAGACGGGTTCGCGTTACTTACTTTTTACTTACTACTTACTTTTTTTTTTTCAAAATAATCGCTGAAAATAGGCCTACTTCATTGAGTTTCGACAAAATTTAAAGGGAAGTTGTTTCTCTTTCGATTACACACATCTCTGTTGCATTCGAAACATTTCTCTGTTTTTGTTACTGAAATAAATGATCACACTCGATAGTGGTGGTCTCTAGACTCCGTTATAAACATTACGAGCTGCGGTCAAGACAGAGTCACATTCTAAGTACAATTTTTACTGCCGTTTGTTTCGAGGCAAGTATCTGCTCATATACAATGTATATATGTATATATTTTGTATATATACAATGTATATGAGCATATAATTGAGGAGAAACTCAGCTTTGCCGAATAAAATGTCAGCTTCAATGTAGCCGGCGAGATTTTTCTATTCAAAAACAGCACGTAAGAACAGGAGTTTTAGGGATCAGAGATATAATGGAAATGAATAAAAATTTTTGTTGATGTTTGTTGTTATTTTTGTCAAATAAACGAAGTGCATTCTATTGATTCAACATCAAGAATATCTTTGAAGCAAGATTTTTCTTTTTGTGTCAACTGCAAAGTTTGTTGGGCGAAATGAAATTTTGTTCATTTCTACTAAAACTTCAATCAAAATATTTTGTTGATTTGAATAAGTTGCTTTTTCCGAATAAACATATATCTTGTTAATATTGCGAAAAATTATTTAAAATAACAAAAATTATTTGACCAAAAATTAATTGTTGGTACAACAAATGTTTTTTTACTGTGTAGAGTACCCGCGAGTTCTTGAATGCTTGGAGGCACTTCAAAGTGCTCCCGAGCACTTTACAGGAGCACCAAGCACTAAACCCTTTCATGAAGTGCTTAGAGTACTTAGCACCAAGCACCGATTGGAAAAAAAGTGCTCGTAAGTAAGCACAGTGCACAAAATGGCTTAGAGCGCTTAGGCAAGCACTAAGCTTAGTGCTCGGCACAGCTCTTATTACTACTGACAATGATTTTGGTAAACAATTATGTATGTGAAGAAATACCATTTCTATTTTCCGTAAATGACTATTTGACATCTGCGTCACTGATAGTACTAATCAGTATTTGAACAACAAATTCATACCTATTAACTTAATGACATAGGTAATTATTCCATATCTTAGATAAAAGATACAATTGTTTTCAATGTTTCAAAACCTGAGATGAATTCATGATAAGAAATATCAATGATTTGGAGTTTATCAACGATAATAATAATTGTTCGAATTTTGTGAAGCGCATCAAATCTACTTGCATAACAATTTGCATACGGACGCAAGTTCATTACCAAGCGAAAATCCAAGTACAAAATGGGTTACCTCTCAAAATGTGGTCCAGACTATGAGCAGAGATTCACTACTTGACTTGTTTTTCTAATTACTTGACTTGACTTGAAATCAATACAAGCTCAAGTCAAGTATTTATTTTTGAGTACTTGTAAATCAAGCTTCCTACTTGATTTTTCTCGAAAAATAAGTACCCCTTTTGTATTAATCTGATCAACTACCAAAACGCAATAACAATAAAAATATATGGATATAATTTTTTTTTTCGTAGACTCTAGTGTGTTTAGTTTGAAAATGTTGCCCTTTGAGCTCTCAGCTGTTACTATGAGTTATCTTAAATCCACTTCTAATCATCCGATCAACTTGATTATTGGCAGATGTTTACAATTTTGGTGACAATTCATTAGGGAATTTTTGTTGGAAAAAAAACAAAAAAGGGGCTTCAACAAAATTCAATTTCATTTTAATCGGGTATGTGGAAGTTTTCGAAGTCGAGTCTCTTCAAAATTGGCTCGTGGTGGTAATACAGGGCCAGGTAGCTCAGTGGTTGAAACTGTCGCGTTCAAAAACCAATGACTGCTGGTCGGCTACAGACTACAGCTTTTCCACTTCCGCTTCAACATTCAGACAGATATGATGTAGTATCCCATATCTTTATCTTTAATAATCCTTAAACAGGATGAAAATTATTCAATTTTAAATATGTTTTATATTTTGTAACATTTTAATTTGGTCCATGGACATGATGTTTTATATGGCTTCTTGTACACCTGACGAGTACGCACTGATGATGACTTAACAGTCGAAAGCGCTTTGCTACAATTTTTAAAATAAAAATATTTTGCACGAAATACAAAGTTTCTTCCTTCAAGTACAGATTTTTATCTGATGGCCTGAGAAAGTGCTAGGAATTGCACATTAAAAGGTAAGACCTCGTTAATCTTAATCGCACAAGTTTCGACTTTTGAAGGCTGCCGTTCGTGAGGGGACAACAGCTGGTTAACGGAAAAAACAATTTTAACAATTTTATTAATTTTTAACAATTTGAGGATGAATATCATGAATGTTTTGTTAAAATTCATATACTTAATCAAGATGGCGTCTCCGGAATAGCGGATGAGTTAAAATTCAGGTGGCCTCGTCATAGATAGCTCAGAACTCACAGGATACAAAACTTGTAATAATCATGTTCTATCAAGAATCCATTTATGAGGCAAAAATCCGACTCGTCATGGAATACAGCTCCAATATATTCAGTACAGCACCCAAACACACATTTATACTTTCAGATACTGTCAAAAAAATAGTCATTTGTCTCGTCAATGATGCTTGTCTCACAAGCGCGCTTACTTCTCTGAAACACCGTAGAAATGTTGGGGATTTGTCTGTTTTATTTTCGTGGACGATGCTCTTTCAATATATCATCAAGCATTCACCGTTAGAGGTTTCATCGAGACTTGCAAAAATCTAGTTTTCAAATTAATTGGACATTTCAAAATTGCATGAATTTCCAGATCGTGTACGAGGTACACGAGGTACAAAGTTGCAAAACTTTTGCAATTATTTTGAGACCTTCATCAACAAAATGACCACGAATTAAGAAAATATATGTTCCGGTCAACGTAAAAGGTTGCAAACCTACACATCTATTCGGAATATTTTTCCGATGTATCTGTCAAGTTTGCAGAACTTTTGGCATTTTCTCGGTCAGTCGATAAATAAAATATTCCGTACACTTGAATTGTTTGCAAACTTGATTCGTGATCTGAAATAATATAGTCAATACTACTCCAAGTTTGCAGTCTTTTGTAATTTTCTCAACGAGTATACAGCAAAATTATTCAAGTTAATAGCCATTTTGATAATGCGTACTTCGAAAAAGGCTGCAAACTGAGATTTATTGCTATCTCGATGTACCATTCACTCGACCAAAGTTTGAAAACTTTTGGAACAATTGTTAAATTTTCGATACTGGTCTAATACATATAAATCACTAGGTCCAGTCCAATATTAGCGGAGGAGAATTTAATCGAACTTCTGCACCTGGATCTGTTTCAGAATCGTATTAATTACATGATTAAAGAAATATTCAAGGCAAACCCTGATTAATTATCGTGGGGCATGGGTTCAAAGCCCAGCGCGGTCATTGGTCTTGTCCGTGGCATCCACAAATTAGGGTTCCAGACGTGACACTGCGCCCACCGCCTTTGATATTTCTTCACTTGCTGTAGTGACCTCGAAACAGCTCTGACATCCAAACTGTAATGCAGAGCTGGATTCAGGAAATACAGAACTCCGGCCTACCTTCAATTTTTAGTTTTTTTGTATGTCCAAAACGTAGAAAATGATAGGGAATTGTTATGAGTTACATACCGGATGATGCAAATAGTATTCTCACCCCGTTTTCCCCTTGTTTTTCAAGACAAGAAACGAAAATGGAATTTTATATGGCCATTACAAAAATTACTTGTTACATTTTGGTGATCTTGAAATATTTTTGTAACTACCGGTTTCGCGGAAAATAATTGGAATTTTTGAATTTCGAATGGACATCCTATATATTTTGGGCTGAAAGTAAAGAAAAAAATTACGTGAAGTTTTCATTGTACAGCAAAACGTACTGGTAATTTCTTATAAGTTCAGTAAATTGCAGAACTTGCGATTTTTTTGTTGCTACTTTTGAAATCTCTATCGATTGATATGATAGTATTATCTTAAAGGTTCAGAGATGGGAAATACTGTTTTCCTCCTACCCCTATAGAAAGTACACACTTTCCTCCCTCAAACCATGTTTACTACATCCTGCGGGAGGAGAAGTGGCACTTTCCTCGGATGTTTACTGCCCTCTACGTGGGGCAGTAAACTACATCCTGCGGGAGGAAAAGTGGCACTTGGCACTAGTAATAAAAATAGCTATTACTGCTAAGCAAAGCAAAAGCAAACTATAGCGAACAATTGGCAAAACCAAGCATTCTGAAATATTTTCAAAAAAAAAACAAACAGATTTTGAACTTATTTAGTTCGAAAATATGAATAGAATATTATGTTGAAAAGGGAACATTCTCCATGAAAATTGAGAAATCAAAATGAGATTTTTTTTGTAATATCTATCAGAAAACAACTACTTCCTTGGCTAAAGACACGCTAGACATTGAACTACATCTGATAGATGATAGATGAAAAGACTCCAACTGAAAAGAAAAAATCTGAAAGTGAAAATTCATTCATTGGGTCACTGTCACTGACGAGGGGCAAGAACCTTGAACGCATCTGCAGGTGGGAATTTTTGTATTGTGATAAAACAATAAACTGAATATCACATTCGAAAGTATAGACTTAAATTTTGATATTTTCAAAATAATTAATTTTTAAACATTTCAGTCTAAAGTATACATGTACTATTAAATTCAAAATGTTTGCAAAATAAATATTAATATATCCATTTGCGGATTTGAAGACCTCATGACAGGGTACAGAGGTAAGAACCGAACGTTTTTTATTTCAGTTCATTTTATTCCAATGTTCCAAATTATTAGGTTTATGGAACACTACATAGTTTTACATGTGATCATTTATAAGTTTCATTATAAATAAAATTAACTAAAATAGAATAAGATTGGTGCATACCTTCGAACTTGATAACGTCTCTTGAATCCTCCAAAAGAATTTTCGTTTGAAAAATGGAAATTTTGGCATGCTATACAGTGAGAGCACCAACTTGAACTGCCAATGACGGGGATATCAAAGACTGAAATATGGTATGGTAGGCAGTACATCAACTTCGTTAGGATGAAAACATGTGACTATTAACGATTCCACTTATTTCTGGTTGAAAAAAATATACTGAATAATATGAAAATTTATTGAAAATACAGTAAATTCTCCAGATTTATTTTGAGTACAATCAATCATTACCGTAATGCAACTAACTAGGAATCATAATAAAACATTCCATAGACGAGTATATTCAAATCCAGGTATAAATACATAAGAATTTTCTTTTAGTACTGAATCCTATGAGACAGCCATATCTGGTACCTATCAAAGAAACACATCACGATTCCATTTGTTTTTGTCTTGAATGGAATCTACAACAAAAAATAATTAGTCGATAACCCAGGGTTCCAAGATACAGTTAGATCACCAGAACCAATGTTTAAAGTCAACATTTCAAAATAGTCGTTTCCAAAATTGGAGCGATAAATGAAGGTAGAGACTAGAAGATGGCAAAACAAAACGAACTAAAGGAATACTTTTATGTCGAAAAAAATATATTTTGGGAGATATTGATTTCTAAAGTTTCAAGACACTTTTTGTAATTACTGATCAGAGGTCTACAGCCTACGCAAAGCGTGATGAAACACTGCCAGCTGGCAGACACGCTGTGGCCTGGAGAATCAAATCAGTCACTCCCAAACAAAGCAGGGAACTAGAAGCGCCAATATTCTGAAAAGTTTTTATTGCCTCAAAAACAAAAATCCTTGCCTTTTATCGTTACATTGTGTTCCATATAATAACCCATTTTCTTAATCGCTCTAATTTCGGAAACACCCTGTACGACTAGTATTATACCAACCGTGAGAGTCCAGGTCTTTCTGATTCAAAGTATTAGTATACCGAAAACAGAGAGAAAACGCCGCATCAATCACTTGCCCACTTCCTGAAAACTGGATCATATTTTCTTATACCCGAGGACATGTTTACTCTGGAAAATCCGAAGTTTGTATTAAATCATGTGACATTTTCAAAGAAAACTTCACTTCAACTGCGCCCATGGAAGTTAAAAAACAAACAAGTTGTGTGTTTTCAATAATCAACTTTCCATGCACATCCCAGAATAGGATGAAGGCTACATATCATATTCAGATAGCAACACGTGTTCACATCACATCATGCACATCACACCCATCTGTTATAGTTATGCTAATGGAAAAAATAATCAATTCTCACTTCCTCGACTCAAAAATATCAAAACAACAATTACATGACTGTAAATGAGTTGAAATGATACGTTTAACTACAATACAAGCTCCCTAACGAACTGTAAATAGTATTTAATCACCCTCAAACATTTCATCCGATTAGAATATTTTGTTACTCATCACTGTCAATCAATTAGTCAATTTTAATTGATTTAATTGGTCATTACCCTTAACAAATATTTGCATGAAATATTTTGAATAGCAATCGTTTCCAAGCGGTTTAATTACTTGCAAGAACAAAACGATTAACATACGGCAAGCTAAGGGCAGATGAACCAATAGGAAGCTCAGTTTGTGTAAGTGAAAGTAATTCTGTTCGATGAATATTCTGATTCTGATAATTGAATTCATCCTTTGTAATAATTTGGGAGATATTGTTATAGGAGTTGAGAATATAGAGAAGAGATTTTGACATCAATATAACTAAAAATCATCAAAATCATGCATGCACATCACCCAAAAATTGACAAAGAGTTTGTCATCTGAGTTCAACTGTTGGTATCTGTCAGTGCGAACTAATTTCACTACTAGACCCAAAAACTGATTTTGAATCTGGTATGAAAATTCTGGAAAAGTCAGATTGCAGCCTTCTTGGCGCGCCCCTTTCTATAAATGCTCTTTCTAGACATATTAGAAATAAAAAGTACTTTTTACAGTTACTCTCCACCCGTCTGAATGAACTACCAACTCATGTCTCAATAATTATTTTCATGAAGATTCTTGGTTACAGGCAACACTTTGGTGGGGCTCCGTTTGGCTTCTTTCTCAGCTTTACCTGCCTTCTTAGCTTCCATGAGTAGTGTATCCAGTCTTATCGATTCTATTCTCCCTTCCACTTTTTCCGATAGGGCTGATAAGTTTCATGACGAAGCTGTTTCTCTTTGGTTATTACAAACCAAGCTAGATTTGCCACCCGCTACGAGAAACATTTAGAAACCCTGGGACCTTCCATTTTTGAATATAATCTCAAAAAATTTACTTGATTCGTCCGAGTCTGAATCAGAAAAGGCTCGCCTGAACGCTGTCAGTATTAAAGAATCTGGAGCTTGGCTAAACGCTTTACCTGTGGCTTCTCTCGGAACTCTTTTAGAAGACGATTCTTCCAGGATATCTATTGGACTGCGACTAGGTTTAGATATTTGTATTCCTCATAAATGTATATGTGGTAGTGAAGTGAACCAGAAAGGAAATCATGTTTCGAGTTTATTCGTTTATCAAGTCAATAATATCATTGAAAGTTCTATGATATCGGCAGGTATTCCAGCTATGTCAGAACCTCTTTGCATTAGCCGAAATGAGGGTAAACGTCCTGATGGTATGACGCAGTTACCTTTGAAATGTGGCAAACCTGTGATGTGGGATCCCACTTGTGCTGACACAGTTGCAGCGTCTCATTTAGCAAACATTTCTAAGTCCGCAGAAGCTGCAGCAATATCCAGCGAAAAACTAAAAAGAAATAAATATCAAAATCTTGAACCTAATAATTATCTTTTCCATCCAATAGCTGTCGAAACTTTTGGAGTCTTTGGCCATGAATCTCGGTCTTTTATTTATGAAATTGAAAGGAGACTGGGCCGCGCAACAAAAGAAAAACGTTCAACGTCATTTTTTATTCAAAGAATTAGTATAGCTATTCAAAGATGCAATGCATTTTTCGTAATGGGTACAATTTCTCCATTCCATCCACTGGATGAAATATTTTATCGTCCCAATTTTCCAACAAGATACATATCAGTTATCAAAAATAATCATTCAGTACCTTCCAAAAAATCATTATCATCTTCTTTGAATAACAGTAACAATGAACCTATGGATTCTTTGTTGAACATTAGTGAGCATACCATAACAACAAGAGACTCAATTTCTAAATTTGGCCTTAGAGGATTGAAGAATGTCGGGAATACCTGTTTCATGAATAGCATGATCCAGTGTCTTTCGAACACCAAGGTTTTGTTGGAATTTTTTAAGAATGATTTTTATATGGAGGATTTGTATACTACTACATCAAGAATGAAGGGAAACTAGTAAAATCTTTTATACCGTTGATGAAAAAGTCCTGATTCTTCTTGGAAAATGGTGAATACTTCACCTTTCGTCCATGTATTCAGAAATTATGCTCCTTCCTTTAATCATAACGTCCTAGCAGATTCGGAAGAACTTCTAAGACACCTTCTGTTAGACCTACATGAAGAATTAAACAAGACGAGTGCAGAGCATAATCCATCACAAAATGATTTGGTCTTTCATCACTTGGACAAAATATATATCTACTCATAATTCCAAAATTGTGGATACTTTTTCCGGTCAGCTGAAGTCTATATTGAGATATACTTTTTGGGTACTTTCAATCCCGATTCCAACCAAACGAAGCTGTGAATTTAACACAATGTATCGAACTGTTGAAAGAAGAGGAGACTGACTGACGATGTGAATCCATACTGTTCAACTTGTAGAATGAAAAAGGAATTCACAAAGATGATTCGTACATTTAAAACGTGTTTCTTCGACTGATGGTAGTAAATTGGACAATGTGATTGATTTTCCCATACAAAATTTGAATTTGGACCATTTTACTGCTCAGGATGGAATTAATACTAATTATAATATGCCCGCCATATCTAATCATAGCGGCATCATTTCAAATGGACACTATACCCTATATTGCAAACACCATTATTCCAATTGTTGGCACTTTTCTATGACTCCCGTGTATCATCCAAGATTGATTTCATCATCTCCCAGGGAGCATGTGTCCTTTCTCTCTCCTGAAAAAAGAATGTGTTATAGTTTTCAATGAGCTTATCAAGTAAGAAATAAAATGTTCTACCCTACAAGAACTTCTTATTGCAATAATTCTGTATAATAGGAGTAATTGGATCAAACAACCATCATAAAACAACTACTTTCCTGGTTATTACCACGACGAACGTTGAATTACATCCAATAAATTTCCGTGCAGAGTTCCTACAAGGCTATCTCTGCAATTGCTAAGTTCTGTAAACTTGACATACATTGGAAAAATATTCCGAACAGTAGTACAAATATGCAACCTTTTACGTTGACTGGAATATTTATTTTTCAATTTGTAGTCATTTCTTTGATCAAGGTGGTTTCGAAATGATTTAAAAAGTTTTGACACTTTGTTGCAAATTTGGAAAATATCTATTCTGATGTATTCATAAATTTGCCATCTTCTACACTATCCGTAACTTTATGCAATTTGATAATTTGAAATTAGATTTTTGCAAAATAAATAAAGTTCCGGATCGTGTACAAGGTTGCAATGCATCAAAATAGATGTTTTCCAAATTTGCAAGAAAGTTTCAAAATTTTTGAAATAATTTCGAGACTACCTTGATTAAAACAATGACCACGAATAAAAAAAAATATATGTTCCGGTCAACGTAGAAGGTTGCAAAGTACAACTGTTCGGAATATTTTTCCGATGTATCTATCAAGTTTGTAGAACTTTTCGATTTTTTCCGTATAGTACAATTATCAAAGAAAAATATTAGTTTTTGGTAAAAAAATGTTCAGTACAAATAAATTGGATGAAATAATATATTTGATACTACTGATACAGTTTGCAGAACTTTTGAACGACTATACAGCAAATTCAATTGCAAATTTGACAATGTTCCAGACTTCAGAACAGGTTGCAAAATTTTATAGTTTGTTATTAAACATTTTCCGATCTTATATTGAAGTTCGAAAACTTTTGGAATCATTGTGAATTGATTGTCTGTATCATCCTGGCCTATTAAAGAAATATGCATGCTTTGTTCACAATAAGCTTGTCAAGAGAGAAACAAGATGTCCTGCACTACCAAGACGACGCTTATTGCCATAATCCTATACCTATAGATCGATTTCTGGGTTCTTGCCCTCATCAGTATAGGGTAGGTCTCTGCAGACAATAAGTAATGTCTGCAACAAACGATTCAACAAAATCTCCATGTAAAGGCAGAAGCTGAGACACCGATCTATAGGTGGTCCGAATGTTTCAATGAACATTTCCATGCAACTAGCAATTGCGGAGACATCCTTCTAGGACTCTGCACGGAAATTCATTAGATGTAATTTAACGTTCGTCGTGGTATTAGCCAGAAAAGTAGTTGTTTTCTGATGGATTTTCGACCCAATTATTCCTATTGTATAGGATTATGGCAATAAGCGTCGCACTGGTAGTGCAGGACATCTTGTTTCTATCCTGGCCTATGTTCAATCTGGCCAATCTGAACATATATTATTATTGTAGTTATCTTATCACGCTAATCTAACACTCTCCTGTCACACTCAAACTACAAATTGGTATTGATTATTGCTCTTTGTCCAATCTCTCATTCATCAGTGTGTTCGCGAGACTATTCGAGTAGGCTTAGATAATGGCAGTGCAACTGAGCGAGGAGCAGAGAAATTTTATAAAGAGAATTGCTCACCAGAATGGCTTTACCGATTTTAAACTAGAAACATCCCCGGCTTCTGCAAAGGGTGATAATTATTTGGGGGTTATAACGAGAGTGGTAATAAAGAATAATGACCGTCAACTGGAACTGATCCTCAAGGCAGCTCCAAGTGGAGCGGAATTCAGAAAGGTGTTTCCTATTCGTAAAGCCTACTGTCGAGAAATTTCAATGTACGAGAAGATATTCGTGGAGTTCAAAAAATTCCAAGATGAGTACAACCTGTCCAATCCTTTCACCAGCTATGCCAAGTTCTATGGATCGTCCCTAGAAGAGGAAAACGAATGGCTGCTCATGGAAAATATCACAGAAAAAGGGTACAGCATGTGGAATAGACAAAAAACGATGACTGCTGAACACATTAAGGCGGTAATAATCGAGTACGCTGAGTTCCACGCTGTTTCCATAGCGATGAGGCAGAAGAAACCACACTTTTACGAAGATATCACGAAAGATTTCAGGACGAATATATTTGTACCCGATGAAGGACAGGAGGATAGAACAGGCGTTGCATTCAAGTCAATTCTTGAAAATGTATCTGGAGTCCTCGCCGATGAACCGAAAATGCTGGAAAATCTGAAAAACATTTTTTCTGCGATGATAGAACAGTTCAAGGAAAGGAAGGATGATGACAGTTGCAATATTGTGGTCAATCATGGTGATAATTGGTGCAATAATCTGATGTTCAAGTACGAGGTAATTAAGATAATAATAATAATTTATTCAATAAGGATTTAACTTGAAGAAATATATGAATACATAGAATAATACAAGAAAATATATGTAATCAACCTAATCAATTAAGCTGATGCTTGTCCTAGATTAGGAGAATTATTAAAAAATATCAATAAGCAATATAAACATATACAATGGGAAAAATATAAACATTACTCAAACTTATACACACATACATACATGAACATAAATATAAATATAAATAAAAATATAAATATAAAGGCAATGAATATTTTACAATGATGTATGTAAAAAAACGCTAATATGAAAATTGTTTTAAGCAAATTAATTTTGGTGAAATAATAAATTTTATCTCCAATATATATATATATATATATATATATATATACCGCCAAAAAGTATGTACCATATGGAAAAAAAGTTTATTTTTAGAGTATTGGAAAAAAGATTCTTGGGAAAAGTTTGTGCATGTCCGATAACCTAAAAACCGATTTTGACACATGTCACGTGATCGCTGGTATGGCGGAAAATTGAAAAAAAAAAAAACTTTGAAAAGGCAAACAGTGGCGTAAATGCCAAGATTTCAAAGAGTTGGTGTGTATGAATAAACACATTTCAAAAATGAAAAGTCCAAGTCTCTGCAGGAGGTTCTCTGATTAACTCCTGCTAAAATTCGTACAATCGTTTTTTGAGCAATAAATACATTTGGAGCCAGTGAGGAGCTTTCCCAAAGGCAAATACCATATCTGATTCTTGGTTCTATATGTGCGTAGTAATAGTTTACTAACTGTTCAGTCGTTGATATTGGCTTGAGATTCCGTATCAGATACGAAACAGAACTTAGCTTTGATATCAGTTTATTACAATGACTCTTCCAGTTGAGACCCAAAAATTTACATTCATCGGTTAGAGAAAGTGTGTTTTCATTATCATTAATTTTGGAACAGATTTTATGTCTGTGATGAAACCGTATTGATGAAGTTTAATGAGAGTTCAAATGAAGTGAGTTAGCGCCACATCACGAAACCAAATGATTCGACGCTATGTTACATTTTTCATCTGAAATGTTCTCGTCTTTGTCCGAAATTGGAAGTGATGTGTCACCCGCATACATAACGCACGTATCATCAGAAACCGCAGCCTCAACATCATGGATACACTGATCCTTGAGGTACCCCAATATTCGAAGATTGACCGAAACAAACTGACTCCTGTTTTTAGTGAAAGACTCTATCCAGTCGAGGGCATTTCCTCTTATTCCATACGGATATAATTTATTTAATAGGGTCGTATGATTGACGCAGTCATCGAGTCGGCAACAGTGCCGACTTGATTTGGAACAGGCTTATATTTCAAATAACTTTATAAAATATTTTCAGGTGTCAGAAGAATCGATGAAACCATCGAATGTGTGTATCTTGGATTGGCAATTGACAAAGAAGGGTTCACCTGCTGAAGACCTTACCTACTTCTTCCTAGTGCACAGTCCGAAAGAAGTTCTCTACGACTACGAAAACTACCTTACCATTTACCACGATACCATCTGCAAAAATCTGAGAGAATTCTCTTGCGATCCCGAAGAAGTATTTCCTCGAAGCTTGCTGGACTTACACTGGAAGGCATTCATTCACTACGGGTTGTTAATGTCTTTAACGATAACAAAAATGATGTACTCTGATGCGGATGAGGCAGTTGATCTTGGTGAAGTTACTGAATCTGGAAAAGATTTTATGAATTGTATGGATTATAAAATAAGAAATGCCACGAAATATCAACAGCGCATCAAAGTTATTATGCAATTTCTAGAGGACAATGATTTGATTGATATAGTTTATGGTGATCTTCTACAAGAAATTCAAATGATGAAACAATAGAACCATTTTTTTTTAATAACGTTTCAAATATTAAGTTCATCAAGTCAAGCATAGATAGATTTGATTGATATACATTTTTTATTCATCGTTGAAATGCAAGTTCTAAAAATATTTTCAGACACATTCGAAATATTTAGTGAATATATAATTATGAAATATTATCTCCTTTCATATGAAAAATAATATTCCATTTGAACATAAAAGCAAAATGTTAACTATCACATGTCAAATATTTGACAGAAAAATTTCCACTTATTAATTTCGCCCAGGGTACCCAGGAGGATAAAAATTTCCGGAAATTTTTTGGGTTGCCATGGCAACTAAATAAAAACCAATTTTTTGATTGGCTGAAAAAGTGAGGTGTGAAATTTTCATTAAAACAAATTTTCCGAGGAGCAGTTGCAGAAACACAACTCTTATAATGTTTTTCATGATTTCGTTTTAAATCCAAATGACCTGAGAGAAATTGAAGTGACTTCCGCTTAAAAGATAAAGTCTGATTTTAAGGAATGAGCATTTTTATCGCAATAAAAAAAAACTTTTTTATGTCTCGAAAGTCATCATTAAGGGGCCTCTCTACTCATCTAACTAAATTACAGACTTGCAACCTGTGTATGAAGCAAATCCTTAAAAACGTTACCATGACTCCTCCCTTTGAATACATCGCTGTGGGGACTGTATGATCTCAGAGCTGTCCCAAAGCTCCGAAGTAATTTTCGGGATTACTAAGCACTCAACCTTCTAATCCCGAAAAGTGCTCGCGTGCGGAAAAGTATAACTTTCCGCATTTGTTAGGTAAAGTACTATTTCCACTTAACTGTGCATAACTTACCTAGCTTTACATTTTAATTTTTTTCCCAGATTTCAAATTGTGTGAGACCAATGTCATAATTTATGGGGGTCTAGGTCAGCTTTATGATAAAATAGCACTTGTGAACCAAACTATCAATACTTTATTTATGTTTCGAGGGTTTTCAGAAGTTCAAGGCCACACAGTTGACCCAGTGAAATTGTGCTGAATAACAGCCCACCATTAGTTAACTGTAAAGGTATCATGAAATCAGGATATACTGGTATTTTTATCACGTCGAATCAATTTTGCAATTTTCTGTTTGATTCTCCGCATTCACTGAACGTTACCTACATTAGAACACAAGGTCACATCAATTCCAACGTTACGCAACACATTAACTGAAATCTTTTTGTCAGTAGGAGTGATCAACTTAATAGTTCAGTGAAGTCTGTGACAATGATAGTACAACTGAGTGAGAGTCAGAGCAAACTCATCGAAAAAATAGCTCGTCAAAATGGATTCACCGATAAATTCGAAGTGGACACTGCTCCGGGTTCGATCAAGGGTGATAACTATCTCGGAGTTATAACAAAAGTGACTATAAAGAACAAGGAGCGAAAATTAGAACTCATCCTCAAATCTGCATCGGACAGCGAGGCGTTCAGAAAAGCGGCGCCCATCAGGAAAGTTTATTGTCGTGAACTATACGTTTACGAAAAGATATTCGCGGAGTTTAAGGAATTTCAAGATGAGTACAACATACCCAATCCTTTTACCGCACACCCCAAGTTATTCGGAACGTCTTCGGAGGACGGACAAGAATGTCTGTTGATGGAAAACCTGTATGAAACTGGGTACGGACTTTGGAACAGGACGATACCAATGGACGCCGAACACATAAAAGCAGTATTGGTCGAATATGCTAAATTTCATTCAATTTCCCTAGCAATGGCCCACAAGAAACCAAAACTCTTCAACGACCTCACGAAGGATATTGAGAAACACGTATTTCAGGAGGACATGCTCACACCAGAAAAGATAGATGTATTCGTTAAATCCCTGATTGCGAGTGGATCCAAAGCCCTGGAAGGTGAACCGAAATTGTTGGAAGTTCTCAGGAAGTTTGGGGATGGTATACCGGAATATATCACAAAAGAAATGACGAATCCAAAGTGGAATCTGGTTGTGAATCATGGTGATAGCTGGTGCAATAACCTGATGTTTAAATATGAGGCAAGTACACTTTAGTTTACGCTCAAAATAAGAAATCAGGAAAATATTTTTTTTGTGGAAATAAATAATATTGTCGCTGAAGTAAAATATATAATTATTATATGTAGACAATAAATTGGCGATCAAATTTTCCTTCATGATCTGTTGGTAGAGATCCCATGTTTTGAAAACAAAACAATTCACTTTGTAGGGGCAAAAACACCCCTTTGGTCAGAAAACCTGTTTTTACCTATTATAATTTGGTCAATCGATGAATATGAATGAATTGTTTATTACATAAAAAAAGGAAGCTTGATGCATTTCCTAAGCGAAAGTTTAATCCGTATAAATCAATATATTGGGAAAGAATCGTGCCAATTTGTTCATTAAAATTTCGACTATCTAAGTACACCAAATTTCAAGAAACTGGTGATTTTTTGAAAAGGAATATTTTAATTTTTCCACTTTCCTTCATCGAACTAATACCAGTCAACTATTATTGTAGACATTTATGAATTATATTATCGTAGGGATGTATGCAGTTATGAACACGAAATACAGGGTGTTCCTTAAAGACATGCTAATATTTGAGGGAGTGATTCTTTGACTTATTTTAAGGAAAAAACTTTCTATAAACGTATGTCCTAAAAGTCCTAACTTTTGAGATACAGGGTGATAAAGTTTTGAAAAAAAATCAGTTTTTTAATAATAACTGAGATAATATTGTAGACGTTTTTATAAAATTTGGTACATGTCTTCTATGCATCAAGGTGCATTTTTTAATGCACAAACATTTTCATTTTCTCAACCAGTAGCGTCCGTACGGGTTTTGCATTAAATATTTTTGAAGAAAAAATACTACGCCACTGCTTTCTCCTGAAAAAAAAATACTTTTGAGATCCTCATTTATTTTTGAGCAAATTTGATTTCCTTTGTCCGCCGCATGGTTTTCGCTTAAAAAAATAAAAATCATTTCATTTCAGGATCAATTCTTCAAAAATCTGATGCGGTGTGGAAATGTTTGTGCATCGACTGAAAGCAAATTGAGGGATCAGATTTGTTCCAAAATGAATGAGAATCCAAAAAAAATGTGTAATTCTTGTCAGATGCTCGGTTCTTGATTAAAATAATTAAATTGAAATTGCTTCATATCGCAGTAGGTACCTAACATTTTGTTGACAATAAATCGTCCGATAGTAATTTAGCTACCTCTTTATAATTGATATTTCTTTTCACCACTTCTTAATCTTTTCACTTATAATCTCCCAAGTGCTTGAATTATTACCTGAATGGATTTACGATATTAATTCAGCTACCTATCTTAAATACAGTTTATCATAATCGTTGGATAGGTCGCGGAGGACCTCAGCAATGGCCAGCAAGATCCCCTGATCTCAACAGTTTAGATTTCTTTTTATGGGGGCACCTTAAAACTCTAGTGTATAAAACTCCCGTTAATACTTTAGAAGATTTAAGAGAGCGAATAGTTGCCTCGTGTGAAACTATTCGAAATACGCCGGGAATATTTCAACGTGTGCGTAATTCCATGCGTAGACGGGCGGAAGCATGCCTATTAAGTGAAGGTGGCCATTTCCAACAATTTTTATAATCAGTGTTAGTATTGTCAATAATTAATGAATTTGATCCGTTCATTTAAACTTACTTTTATAAAATAAAATAAAAGTCGTTTTTGTACAAGCTGAAATCCATATTTTTTTGATTCTCATTCATTTTGGAACAAATCTGATCCCTTTATTTGCTTTAAGTCGATGCACAATCATTTCCACACCACATCAGATTCTTGAGGAATTGATCCTGAAGTAAAACGATTTTTATTTTTTTAAGCGAAAACCATGCGGCGGACAAAGAAAACTCAAGAGATTAAATTTGCTCAAAAATAAATGAGGATCTCAAAAGTATTTTTTTTTGGAGAAAGCAGTGGCGTAGTATTTTTTTCTCCAAATATATTCAATGCAAAACCCGTACGGACGCCACTGGTTGAGAAAATGAAAATGTTTGTGCATTAAAAAATGCACCTTGATGCATAGAAGACATGTACCAAATTTTATAAAAACGTCTACAATATTATCTCAGTTATTATTAAAAAACTGATTTTTTTTCAAAACTTTATCACCCTGTATCTCAAAAGTTAGGACTTTGAGGACATACGTTTATAGAAAGTTTTTTCCTTAAAATAAGTCAAAGAATCACCCCCTCAAATATTAGCATGTCTTTAAGGAACACCCTGTATAAATGGATGATTAGACGTATTGTTTTATTAGATAGTCACAAAATTATGATCAATGAAAATGACAAAATCTGCATTAATCTAGTACGATTAGGTTTTGAGACGAAGACTATTGTAGCACCACCATACTTGGTAGTTATGCTAGTTGTCGGAAACATGATAATCACGAAAAAAAAATTGTTTACCGAAATTCCAGGGGTGGAATTTTTTTTTTTATTTCGTTCAGAAATAAATAAATATATTTTTACTGTAATCTAAGTATATAATTCATCTGAAAAAACAACTCGACAGCTTACCCGCCGCTGAAAGTTCTGGCGGAACCGAATATTTGATTGGTCATAACTCTGCTAAAAATGATCGGAGAAGTAAAAGGAGAAGTTCACATAGTTTGTGAATGCTCCTACGTTCTCATGCAAATATAATATGCATTAAATCTTGAAAATAATCGCTCATTCATATCCTACATATATGTATGTTTGATAACACTATTGTGGAGTGCAAACCTGAAGCTTGAAATCACAAAATTCATTTTTTATATATGATGTGTATAAGCGATTATTTTCAACAATTACTGAAGGAATTTTCGGGATTATGGGAGAGTTGAAAACTGAAGCAGGAGTACCACCCTCTTTTTTCTTTAGTATGTATAAGTAAGACTTGTCTCACTATCCTTAAATCGTTGCATATGGTCCAAAGAGAGTACTGATTCCTGCTTCAGTATAATTATTTCATATCAACTAAAATGTCCATGACTTTCGGATCCTCCGTAAATATCGTAGAAGGGTTATGTGAAGTGGGACAAAACAAATTTTAAGTACTCAGATACTCACATGTTATATTTGCATGAGGAAGTAGAAGTCTTCAGGAACGATATGCACTTTTTCTTTTCCTTGTATTATAATTTTTAGCAAGGTTATGACAAATCTAATTTTCAGCCTTGCCGAAATGCCAGTGGCGGTTAACGCGAGCCTAAAATTGGATAACGGAATTTAATCAGATTTTCATCATAATGGGCACATACAGGCAAAGCTAGAAAAATTATTCATCTGCCCGATGTTTTTCACAATTTTACACATTTTTTAAATTTGATTTTTGTACGTTTTTGCAAATAAGTAAATATTTTTATCGGTTCCATATTTTTCACAATATTTTTGGATTTTAACGATACTAAGTCGAATTTCAGACTTTTAATTGTGCCACTTCTACTCCTTCATTTATATTTTGTATGTCCTGAGCAAAATAAATAAATTGAATTTAATTGACAATGTCCCATCTTGAAAAAATTCACTGATATATTAACATATTCACAGGACCCAGAATCCACCAGGCAAGTATCGAGAGTGTGTATCTTGGATTGGCAAATGGCAAAAAAAGGATCGCCTGCAGCAGATTTAACATACTTCTTCCTAGCTCACAGTCCGAAGGAAGTCCTCTACGACTACGAAAACTACCTCAAACTATATCACGACACTGTCTGCAAGAATCTGAGAGATTTTTCATGCGACCCCGAAGATGTGTTCCCGTACAGCGTCTTGGAGCAACACTGGAGAATATTCATCAAGTCTGGAATTTATATGTCTCTGATGATAATAAAAATCATGCAGTATGATACGGACGAAGCTCCCGATTTAGCTACACGTACGGAGTCTGGAGGAGATGTGATGGATTCGTTTTCTCCCGATTTGCAAAATGCAGTCGAATATAACCAACGTGTTAGAGATTTAATGAAATTTGTGGTTGATACAGGATTGATATGAATATTTCAATAAGGTTTTAGGTACTATTTCAAATATATTTTTAGAAGAATAAAATGATAGTTACCAGGCGATTCTCACAAAAATGTATAATAATGATATACTTTGGTTATCTTTATTTCTAGAACATTTACGAATTCAAATTGCGGATACGCAAAAGAATTGTAAGAGAAACACCACATTTGCAGTTTAATATTCATCTCGCTAAAATGCATACAACATCTATTAATGTAACGAGATCATTATGCAATTTATTTATAATAATCGAGGATGTTTCCAAGATTTATTTGAATTGCATAATAATCAAGTTACATTCAAAGCTTCATCTTATTACTGAAAACTATGATGTAAATATAAAATCAACATTTTTGGTATGTCACGTTTTTGTCATTTTAGCGTCCCATTTTGTATCTAGGGTATCATAATAGTTATTTATGTATCAAGGGCGTAAAGTAGGCGTTTATGGCCTGCGGCGTAGATGATGGCCCGATGGCGTCATCCGATGGCCATCACACGCCGAAGGCCATAAACGCATTTTACGCACGTGGTACATACAAAATTTTATGCACTAGCGGTTTTATAGCGCGAATCACAACTACTGACTTGAATTATCATAAAATGGTCTACACGTTTCATACGTTATGTATACAATAATTATTGAGATATAACATAGTATTGGGAATGTAAAACTATATTGAAGAATCTATTTCAAATAAATTGATCATCACTGAAAAAATCGGCAACGATTGTGCCAGATTGATACCAGATAGTTATTTGAACCAATCATCCACTTCTAAAATGAATACTTGTTCTCGTATCGATGTAGATGCTGTAACGAAGCTTTCATTATGTAATAATTATGTTCAACAGAATATCCCATCTTCAACATCAGTAACTAAACCGACTACATTTTCAATATTCAGGCTTATGACTTAATGACATGTTGAAAAAATGACGATTATGAAGAAATGATAGAAAGAGTATTCCTCTATTAAACTGAAATAATTCTGATTCGTGTTAGGACTTGCATGAAATGAAGTGAAAATATATATAATTTGAGGAATTTTGTTTACTTTACGGCCCGCGGGCCATAATGCGCCCCGCAGGCGGTAAAGTGCCACTTTACGGTCGCTGAACCGGGCGGTAAAGTGAACTTTAACGCCTGCTAGTACATAAAGTAATCAACGTATTATATTGTGACTAATATTTTGTGTGTTGTCATGATGTTAATAATTTGTGATGCATATTTTATTTAGGAGTCTGAATATTCAATGATACGATTATTTATTTATGCAACAATGCAAAAAGTTAGGCCGTTAGGCCGAGTTGGACGAAACGTCGAGTCTATATAAAGATTGAACCTAACAACTTCAAAGAGACTCAAGAGCAGGTACATACGAACTCAAACCAGCACCTCGGTAAAAAGAACATTAGAATCAAATTCCATTGGACCCATCAAAAGGAACAATAATATTATCGAGCTACGTACCAACTTTTTTCAGATTTGGAAATGCTGTGAAACATTACCTCCTAATTAAATTTAAGAGAACACTGTCAGCTGACGTCACAACATGGCAGTGATCAGCTGATGGGGGGACAAACAAAGAATTTGAGATATTTCAAGCATGAACCAAATAAAAAAAGAGATTTATTGTCGGCTCGTAATCAATATCTTATCGATTGCTTAGATACTATGCTGAAGACAAGCATAAAGGTTAACAAGCTGGGTTTTTTTTATTTTTTTTGATGGATATCCCTTATATTCTGTGACTAATACTTATGCAGTCTTCAACGTCACTTGTCAATTTCAAAACGAAATTTACATGTTCACTTCGTGAACTTTTTTGACAAAAAAAAACAAAACAATTTATTTCCTTCTCATTTTCTAATTAGCGATATACTTCGGAAACTATTTGAACGATCTACCCGTTTGTTATATTTTCATTTATGTTACACAATCTGACTCATTGTTATAGATCTGATTGTTTTGGATTCGAACTTTTGTTTTATATTTCATACCCTTCACTAGTCGTCATTACTTTTGGGTTTTGGTAGACCCTGTATACATTTGAACATTACTGACTCTTGATATCATCAGATTTTTAAATTGAAAATGCATGGAAAATACAAAACAATGCATTTTGAATCATTCAACTTTGGTTCTAGGGGCTTTCCTACTCATTCGATCCTCTTATAACTTGTCGAAACTGTTCCAGACCTTGAACCAAACAAAATATAAGAAAATGTCAATTATCGAAGCCATTTCATAGGTTTTGTGTCCTGTCCTTTGACCTGAATTAAATATATTCGAATCTCCTATAGTTTCGGAGATCCCGAAAGGGTCCTCGAATATTTGAATAGAGCACTTTCAGTGACGTAATATGACAGTTGCGGAACAATGTCATATGTCATAGGGGGACAAAGGGGAGCAAAGGCTACGTGAATCACTCAATATCAAATTATAAAAATCGTAATTATCCACTAACACCCACAAAAAACGAATTTTCATTTCATCAAATGTTGAATGCTATGTTTATCCCCTCATGACCGCCATGTTGTGACGTCAGCTGACAGTGCTCTCTTACCCGATATACCCTCTATCGAGGTATTTCAACAGCAGGCCATTTTCAAAGAGCTATGCGGTGTCCTGCAATTTCTATAGTAAACATCAACATTTTCATTCACAACGCTCAAGGCCACCTAATTTACTCAGTGAAATTGTACTGAAACAGTGAAACATTAGTTGAAGTCGAGATTAACTACTATCAGTATTTTTATCACATTAAATTAATTGTGCCTGGTTCTCTATTTGACTAACGGAACATAACATCTCAATACAGGGTCATATCTATTCAAACGTTAAACAACACACCAATCTTGGATTCGGTTACAGTGATCAATCAACGTGACAGTGGGCTGTGACAATGACAGTGCAACTGAGTGAGTTGCAGAGCAATCTTATCGACACGATTGCTAACCAAAATGGATTCACCGATGAATACGAAGTGGATACTACTCCGGGTTCCGTCAAGGGTGACAACTATCTCGGTGTTATAACGAAAGTAACTATCAAGAACGAGGAGCGTAAATTAGAACTGATCCTCAAATCTGCATCGATCAGCGAGACGTTCAGAAAAGCGGCCCCCATCCGGAAAGTTTATTGTCGTGAACTATACGTTTACGAAAAGATATTCGTGGAGTTTAAGGAATTTCAAGATGAGTACAACATACGAGATCCGTTCACAGGACACGCCAAGTTGTTTGGAACGTCCACGGAGGACGGACAAGAATGTTTGGTGATGGAAAACATGTTGGAAACTGGGTACAAACTCTGGAACAGGAAAATACCAATGGACGCTGAACACATAAAAGCAGTATTAGTCGAATACGCTAAATTTCATTCAATTTCCCTAGCAATGGCCCACAAGAAACCAAAACTCTTCAACAACCTCACAAGGGATATTGAAGAACATATTTTTCAAGAAGAAATAGATAATCCAGAAAAGTTTGATATATTTGTTAAGTCAGCTATTGCGAATGGTGTCAAAGCCCTCGAAGGTGAACAAAAGTTATTGGAACGTTTGAAAATAATCGGCGACGGTTTGCCAGAATTTTACACGAAAGATATGAAAAATCCTAAATGGAATCTAGTTGTGAATCATGGTGATAGCTGGTGCAACAATCTGATGTTCAAATATAAGGTGAGTTAATTTCGTGCTCTGCAAATTCTTCATCTTAGTGAACAATGCTTGGCAGTAATTGTCCGGGGGCAGCGTAACATATTTTATTTTTCACTTGTCCATAACTGCTTTATAAAACCTTGGCAACGGTTGCTATTGACAGACCAATAACGCCCGGAAGACATTATGAATCATAAGGTCCGCTGAATGTTTTTTTCTGTAGTTCAATAAAAATATTAATAAGATATAGACTCACCAGTTCCTGGAAGTATGCCATTAAGACAGTTTCATTTACGGTATTCACTCTGTTTTCACCTTTCCATTTCAAAAATGGTCATACTCCTTCTCGTATAAGTATTTGAATTTCACAGGCAGTAAATTTCCTAACGCTTTCTCAGCTTTGAGCGTCACATTCTGTGGGATCTCCATAATTATTATGAACACAACCATTTTTAGTTTCCTCCACTAACAAGCTTGTCAATTCTTACAAAAATGCAACGTCATTTTATTAAATAAACAACCATTAGCAACCTCTTCAATGTTTCCATGGCAACTGCATAGAAGCTCACTTGTGCTCAGTTGCCGACTAGAACGCAGTAAATACTATGAGAAGAAATTTATGAAGTAAACAACGTCGTTTAAGATAATTTTTTCGTGAAAAATAAAAAAAATTATGAAGTAAACAACGTTGTTTAAAATAATTTTTTCGTGAAAAATAAAATCTTGTATGCACCACGAGCGTTCCTAGATCCTAACGCCCATCGGGCAAAATTCATCCCTCGGGCCAAAGGCCTAGGGTAAATGTTACCCTCCAGCAGAACTAAATAGACAAATGTTTAATGTAACCTATTTCATCAGGTCTGATTTGTTTCTCTTACCTGATAAATTAAGATGCGAATCAAATCTGAATAAGTTCAAAAGACAAATAAAGTCAATCATTAAAGACAGCAGAAATAAATAGACAAATGTTTACTGTAACCTATTTTAACAGGTATGATTTGTTTCCACTTATTTAAACAACACATCAGTCAACTTTAGTGTTCCGCAAGGATCTGTCCTTGGACCTCTATCAGTTATAATATATTTTAATGACTTTAGTGACTGAATCACATCATTTTTTTACGCTGATGACGTTACTTATATAACGGGTGGGTCTGACGAGAATAATGCATTGCAGTCCCTCAACCAAGCGGAACACATTTCGAAAATATGGTTTAACAGTAATTACTTGTTCCTCAAGTGAAACACAGAGTCTCGACTTGAGTACCACCTCTTCCTCTG
Organism: Chrysolina haemoptera; assembly: GCA_958298965.1. Lineage (NCBI taxonomy): Eukaryota > Metazoa > Arthropoda > Insecta > Coleoptera > Chrysomelidae > Chrysolina > Chrysolina haemoptera. The sequence goes on along the minus strand of OY282603.1, from coordinate 7,123,497 downwards.
AAGAGCATTTTAAGGTTTTGGAATTAACATTAGATGGCAAGTTAGGTTTCGCTTGCCACCCCCAGGACTTATCTAAACGTCTCGCCAAAATTACCTACGCACTGCGGCAACTGAGACTGAATTTGGATATGGACCATTTGAGAATGGCATAATTTGGAATGTTTCATAGCGCAATGACTCATGCCTTGATCACCTGGAAAAACATAGTAACATAGTAATAAAATATTTGTTGCACAGAAAGTTATTCGAATAATAATAATAAATAATAATCAAGGAAATATGACGATTATTGCAAACCTCTGTTTAAAAAACTCGGTATTTTGCCCTTACCATGTTTCTTTATTTTTTGGAGTGCCTACTTCACACTAAGAAAAAATATCTTTCGAATATAATGACTCGGCATAATGATCTACACACCTACAATACAAGAATAAAAAACGATCTTTTTCTTCCGTTGTTTAGACTTGCTAAAACTCATGACTCTTATAGATTTCTGAGTATAAAATTGTGAAAAGCTCTGCCACTACACTTTTGCATTATTCAAAATTAAGATCCGGAAATACTTACTGCGGGAACTGCTTTTATTCCGTAGATGATTATTTTGCACATGTTGGTGTATGTGCATGTGAGTAGGTTATGTTATTGTTATTGTTTGTTGTTTTATATTTTATATTTTAATTTTATCATTTATACGTTGGACAACTCGATTTTGTGTATATTTTATACTTTATACTTTATATATTTCCTTGCTGATTTCGATCACACACTGATTGTATTAACAAATGTATACACATGTTTTATTGTTTATATGAATATATTCTATTCTATTCATATTTCAGTTTACATATACACTCACTGAGTGACCCTATTTGTTTAATGTTGATTATAGTTTGTTGTATTTTAGTATGTATATTCCTTACACACAGGCAGATCATTTTGCCTCGTAAGATGTGTCTTATTTTTCCACTATTCACTCCATCTGTTTGCACTTGTAAGGATTCAAAAACAATGAAAGTGAAAAAAAAATATTGAATTTTTGAATTTTTTTGAATAAATCCAGCGCCATCTCTGGGTTCCAAGAAAAGCATTACGACTATCGTGTCTACTTCAATATAAAGCCAAATCAATTCCTGAACAATGAAGTTAACTACTATACACTATCAATTATTAATGGAAAATATATTATTGAATCCAATCTTATTAGATTTATTAAATACGTGGCAAAGTTTTCTACAACAACTTGGGAATGCTTTTTGAATTCATAGCTGAATTTATTTTTTATTTAAATGGGAACACTCACCACCAGTTTCTTGGGAATTCCTAACTTATAATAGAGCTATAGACAAAAAATATCGGGTGAATCGGATACCAAATAGAAAAGACACTTGTGCCCCGCTCTTGAATGGAGTTCTCTCTATGTATTTCCGTCAAAAAAATTAATGAACTGAATAACATACTTTCAAAGATAGGTTCACTGATATATTGAAATTTTCACAGGACCCTGAAACTTCCACGAAGATATCGAACGTTTGTATCTTGGATTGGCAAATAGCACAAAAGGGATCACCTGCTGCAGATTTAACCTACTTTTTCCTAGCCCACAGTCCCAAAGAAATCCTCTACGACTACAAAAACTATCTCAAACTATATCACGACACTGTCTGCAAGAGCTTAAAAGATTTTTCATGCGATCCTGAGGAGGTATTCCCGTACAGCCTCTTGGAGGAACACTGGAGAAAATTCATCAAATTTGGAATATATATGTCTCTGATTATTTTGAAAATCATGAACTGTGATACTGACGAGGCCCCTGATTTAGCGGCACGTACCGAATCTGGAGAAGAACTTTTGGAATCTTTCGCATTTGACTTGAAAGATGCCGTTAAATATAACCAAAGAGTCAAAGATTTAATGGAATTTGCAATCGACACAGAGTTGATATGAGTTCAATGAGTTGATGGTTAGTACAATCATTCGAGAACTTCGAGTAAGATGAAATAATATTTTCCAAAAGATTATCACTTTAATATTACCTATTAATTGTTTATACATACCAAAATGTCTTTTGAGAAATAATATAAACTAAACTTTTTAACTTGATTTCGGTTTTTTTTTGTTAAAATTTGAAGTACACAGGAAATATTTTATATACTTTCCTACCTTCAATATCTCTAACTTCTCCATACAACTCACTAGTGGAGTTATGTGTCCATGAAAAGTGAGACAACCAAGGTTTTTCAGAAGTGAATTTTGAGCCTAAGTATATTGTCCCCTAATGTAGTTTTTCGCAAAACTGGGTAAGTCCATCGCTCTTGGCGAGCATTGTATTTCACTCAGATCAACCACAGGCAAGATTAAGACTCATCCTGAAGTAACAGCATTATCAGAGAATTCTTTTTTAATGATTTTTTTCAATGAAAACAAGAGAGAATTAAGAAAAAAAATCAGTTATCTGAATGAAAATGCGAATTTTCACTTTCAGATTTTTTCTTTCCTTTTGAGTTAGAGTCTTTTCACAATATCTATCAGATGTAGTTCAATGTCCAGCGTGGCTTTTGCCGGGGAAGTAGTTGTCTTCTGTTAGATACTACATATAAATCACATTTTTCATTTATCAATTTTCATGGAGAATGTTCCCCTCTTCAATTTTTTCATTGTTAGTATGTATTCATAAAAGCGCAATTATCTTGAAAACGATTGAATATTTCGTATTCAAAGAATTCTAAATTTTTTACACAAAATTGAATGAAGAAATCAAAAAATAATAATTTTCCTGATTTTACCAGTGGCTTAAAAAATATGGGAGGAAAGGAACCAATATATCCTTTTTGTACGCCACTGGTGGCCACTCAAAATGTTATTTTTCTTTTAAAATAAAGCTCCTATTGAACAAAAACATTTCTTTGAATCCAAATGTAAAATTTCCAAAACTGTAGAAGTTTTGAATAAAAAATAGATTTAATTTGTTATATTCAACACCCTGTATCTGTGCAACCCACCGCTACTCAAGGGTCTGGAAACTGATTTCGTGATGAGTATCACATGATCTACCAATAATAAAAAATCCAGCCTGCATACTATGACGTATTCGAAAGTGACAGCACCTTCCGGGCTATGAATTTTAGTTGAAGAGCTATGGCAATATTTCAACGCGACCTAGCGCTACAAATTTGTTCCTAATGAGTGATTTAGATGTGCAATTTGTAGAAAATTCAATGTAGTTTCTTCAGAATCAAAGATTTTCCTAATTACAGGCATATTTTTTGAGTTACAAGCGAAAAACTAAGTTTTCCACAAACCAGGAAATTTTGGCTTTTCTTCAGGGCGCTCTAGCGGCCAAATAGTTAAATAAGAAATACATTTGAGTGGTGTTTTTTTTCTTCATTTTTTTATAGGGTGGTATACCTTTTGGTAAAAAACTGAAAACTGTCGAAAATTTTTAGTTTCTTTGTAACTTTCGTTATATATCTGTGGGAAGGAGCAAATTTGTAATTCGGATTTCGCTTCCCAAAAAATACCTATATAGCAATAGTGAGAAAAAACTATTATTTTCCTGAAACAGGCACCCTTGAAGATGGTTTGACTGGATTATTAAACAAAGTCGTTATCTACCATTGGTACTTTAATCACATCATATTTATTGTTTTGTTTTCCAATCGATTATGCATATATTTCATCCCAATGCAAGGTCATAACCATTTAGACGTTAAACAAAACGACATTTATCGCCTTTCCAGTCAGAGTATCAACGTTACAGTTCAGAGTAGGTTATGACAATGACAGTGCAACTCAGTGAGGAGCAGAGCAAACTTATCGACACAATTGCCCACAAAAATGGATTCACCAGCGACTACAAAGTGGACATTTTCCCGGGTTCGAACAAGGGTGATAATTTTCTCGGAATTATAACAAAATTGACGATCAAGCATAATGAGCGCAAACTGGAACTAATTCTCAAAACGGCTTCAAGCAGCGAGGCTTTCAGAAAAGCAGCCCCTATCCGGAAAATGTATTGCCGAGAAATATACCTCTATGAAACTATATTCGAGGAGTTCAAGAAACTTCAAGATGAGTTCAACGTACCCAATCCTTTCACTGCATACCCCAAGTTGTATGGTACATATCTGGAGGACGGCCAAGAGTATTTGGTTATGGAAAATCTGTTTGAAAATGGCTACAAGCTCTGGAATAGAAAAATCCCAATGAACGCTGAACACATAAAAGCAGTATTCATCGAATACGCAAAATTTCATTCCATTTCATTGGCTATGGCCCACAAGAAACCAAACATCTTCAATGAGCTAACGAGAGATATCAGAGAAAACGCATATGAAGAAACTATGGACAAAGAAGTCTTCGATGTATATGTTAATTCAGCTATTGCGGATGGGTCCAAAGCCCTAGAAGACGAACCGAAACTTTTGGAAGTTTTGAAAAAATTCGGGGATGGTATAACAGAATATTTCTTGAAAGAGTTGAAAGATCCCAAGTGGAGTTTGGTTGTGAATCACGGTGATACTTGGTGCAATAATCTGATGTTCAAATACGAGGTGAGTAATCAAGATAGTCGATAGAATAGCTATGTATATAACAAGTTGCATACAAGTCTTTTAGTAATTTCGTTGGAATCTTCATTCATATAATAAACGGATTACACTGAATACGGGTTTAAGGCAATAGATACATTCATATTGATGGATAATATGAGTGTCGAATGATGGTTGTGATTATGTTGCCGGGTAGACGGTAGCAGAAACACTGCCAAAAACTAACCTAAAATCGACAAATTGTCACAATTGAATTATTCGTGTAATTTCTATTGAATGTTTTCCTCCTATGAGTTGAAACCAAACTCCAAGAACCGAGGAAGTGCTATGTAAGAATTTGGAAATGTTTGCAATATTTTGTATATTTGATTGTTATTGTCCGCTTCGATATAGTCATTTTCAAAAGATATTGAAATCATTGAATCGGGCGAGTTTTTGAATTCATCGATGAATAATGCGCATTCGTGCTGTCATTGTCATTTTCCATTAGTTAAATAAGGATGCAATGCTCATCGATGGATCCATCACTATCACTATTTTGATGATGGATCCATCGATGAATTCAAAAACTTGACCATCTTTCATATATTAAGTACTGTACTTAAAACATCACAGCATAAGATCATATATATCTATCAGCTGATATACAATTCATTTTTCACTTTGCCCTTGGTTGCTGGACTACCATAGTAATTTTTTATGATTCAATGGATCATCAAAACATGTAATCACCTGAATTCAATTTCTCACTCTTTCCCTTACTCTCACTGATATCTTGATATATTCACAGAACACAGAAACCACCAAGAACATATCGAGAGTATGTCTCTTAGATTGGCAAATAGCAAAAAAGGGATCACCGGCTGTAGATTTAACCTACTTCTTCCTAGCCCACAGTCCAAAGGAAGTCCTCTACGACTACAAAAACTACCTGAAACTATATCACGATACCGTCTGCAAGAACCTGAGAGATTTTTCATGCGATCCCGAAGAAATATTTCCGTACAGCCTATATATGGACTATATGGACTATATATGTCCCTGATATTAATAAAGATGATGTACTGTGATGCGAATGATGCCCCTGATTTAGCTGCACATACTGAATCTGGAGCAATTGATGATATAATGAAAGCTTTCTCTTTCGAATTGAAAAATGCGATTGAATATCACCAACGTATCAGAGATTTGATGAAATTTGTGGTTGATACAGGATTAATTTGACATTTTCAATAAGGTTGTAGTTATTTAATATTATCAAGCATTTCAGTTAGGATTTTGAATAAAAGTAATCAAACGAGTTCCACATTATAATGATACGAACCTACCTTCATACCTACGTTTTATTCATTTCTAGAACATCTCAAATTGTCTTATGAGGAATAATTTCAAACTTGAACTTCTTACCTTGATATCCTGACTGTATAAAACTTGAGAAATATGAAAGAAAAAATTGGATTTTGGAAAATATGAAATATCTCGGAAACAGTCAATATTTTCATAATTTATCAGTTTATCTTTTTTGCCTCAGAAAACCTACAATAATTGACATATATTTCAATCAATATTCGAAAAAAACGAAAAAACTATAAATCTCCTGAACCAATGAAATAGAGTGATTGGCGAAAAAGGGGTTGTAAGAACAATTGGAGGTGTGCAATTTATGAAGCTCTGAATTTGTTGTTGCCAGGCGTTTGAATTCAAAGTTTTGTTTTAAGATCTACGATATTTTCTATACAGTATCGGAAACTTTTCGTCTGAGGTATAGACAGAAATCTACTCGAGCACCAAGGAACGCAATGATATGATGATACCACATAAATAAGAGAGACGCACTACTGCGCGCCTTCCCTGTCACCTCGCCCGACGATTCAACAGCTCAGTCGATATTCCTCCTTTGAGCGAGTAGAGGAGAAATTGTAATGCTCTCTCAACATTATAGCAAGCTATTCTTCACGCTCTCATAAAACCACCATACCCCAGATGAAAACTTTCCGATACTGTATATTTGGTAGAACAATTTGTGAGAGAGAGATAAAATTGCGTTTTAGCCATTTTAACATTTTCATCTACAATAACTTGTGTAGGAACTTCTGCAGTTCGGCAATTCAAATGCTAATTTTCAATAAGGTCATTCAGTGCAGCTTTTTCTCCTGTTTTATTCAAATAATCTATATTAAAGTGTCCGCAAATCGAAACTTTATCAAAGTGTATATTACAATAAGTAGGTACAAGATTCTATTCAACAACAATACATAAATAACATTGATATATGCTTACCTAATGTAAACATCGAATGAATATTTTATTTGTCTAACTGAACATTCTTTACCAACTCAAGGTAATCTCCATGCAAACGCTGCATATCACGAAACCCATTTACATTCCAGTCACAGCGATCAACGTAACAGTTCAGGATAGGCAGTGACAATGTTACTACAACTAAGTGAGAGTCAGAACAAACTTATCGAAACGATTGCCCGCCAAAATGGATTCACTGATGAATATGAAGTGGATACTACTCCGGGTTCGGCCAAGGGTGATCAAAAATAATGAGCGAAAACTGGAGCTGATCCTCAAAACAGCAACGAGCAGCGAGGCTTTCAGAAAAGCAGCCCCCATCCCGAAAGTGTACTGTCGAGAAATATACCTCTACGAAACTATATTCGCGAAGTTCAGAAAACTTCAAGATGAGTTCAACATATCCCACCCTTTCATTGGATACCCCAAGTTGTACGGAACTTCTCTGGAAGATGGCTATGAGTGTTTGGTGATGGAAAACATGTTAGACACAGGATACAAACTGTGGAACAGGAATATCCCGATGAACGCTGATCACATAAAAGCTGTATTCATCGAATACGCTAAATTCCATTCAGTTTCATTGGCTATGTCCAACAAGAGGCCAGAACTCTTCGACGATCTCACGAGGGATATTAAAAAGCACGCCTTTCAACAAGATATGGACATTCCCGAAACGTTTGAAGTTTATGTTAAATCAGCTATTGCTAATGGTTCCAAGGCCCTAGAAAGTGAACCGAAACTATTGGAGGTTTTGAAAAAATTCGGGGATGGTTTACCAGAATATTTCTTGAAAGAGTTGATAAAACCCAAATGGAATCTAGTTGTGAGTCATGGTGACAGTTGGTGCAATAATCTGATGTTCAAATACGAGGTAAGTGAAATCACGGTGTCAATTTTAAAAACTCCCCAACCTTTCGAAATACTAGGTATTATTTGCACTGTATTTTGATATTTGATTCCACTCATCCTGTACACCTGAAAAGACAATGTACAACATCATATTTTTGGAAGTGAGAGCAAACAAATCCTCTTTTTACACGCTTTATATTAGCTTCACTTGTATGTTTGTTTGTATGTTTGTTTGTATGTTTGTTTGTATGTTTGTTTGTATGTTTGTTTGTATGTTTGTTTGTATGTTTGTTTGTATGTTTGTTTGTATGTATGTTTGTTTGTATGTTTGTTTGTATGTTTGCTTGTTTGTATGTTTGTTTGTATGTTTGTTTGTATGTTTGTTTGTATGTTTGTTTGTATGTTTGTTTGTATGTTTGTTTGTATGTTTGTTTGTATGTTTGTTTATATGTTTGTTTGTATGTTTGTAACTGACTCCTTAGGGCGTGATTTTCACTCATTTCCAGGCGTCCCAATGATTTGAAATTTGGCAGGTGTTCATAGTTCCGGTGACAATGCAATATGCCTTTTTTTTATTATGAAAAAACAAAATGGCGGTCCAAGATGGCAGACGAGATTTGTGATAATGGTTTGTGCTGATACTCGGCGGTTTTTTTGTTATACGTGGCTTTCACTTCATAGCATATAGCTTCTGTATTTTAACGTAATTGTTTTAATGGAAAAAATTTAATACCCTGTATTTTGGTGCAGCCTTGGCCTTGTGTTATACGTAATAACCTATACATAGCATTTTTTAATAACATTCAGTTTTTGTTTTCGAGACTCGAAGTTCCGAGAGTTTCGAATCGAGATCGAGAAATTGTCTTCGAGAAAAACATCGGGACGAGAGTTTCTTCACTTGTGGTCTCGATGATCGAGACGAGACGAGATTTTTCGTCTCGATGAAACCCTGTCTGCAATTAAAGATTTGTGAGGGTTATTTATATGTTTTAGAAAAAAAACTTTCACAATTTTCTGAGTGCATGTTGCCATTTTTTAATTTTTTTTCTACTAGTCTACAAATATTTCTAGGTTTTCGGCGAAAGTTGAATATCTAGCACATCTACATTATAGAGTAGAAAATATTCTACGTTAACAGAAAAAGTCTTGGGCTGTTAATGAGACCGATCCTGAATGACCTTATCTAGCTCTCCTTTCAGTTTTCTAAACTTCTCCACTTTCCCTCAAATATATATATAAAAATAAGTTCACTGATATATTAACGTATTCACAGGACCCAGAAATCACCAGGAAAATCTCGAAAGTATGTATATTGGATTGGCAATTAGCAAAAAAGAATTCGCCCGCTGCAGATTTAACATACTTCTTCCTGTGTCACAGTCCGAAGGAAGTCCTCTACGACTACGAAAACTATCTTAAACTATACCACGACATCGCCTGCAAGAATCTGAGAGATTTTTCATGCGACCCCGAAAAAGTATTCCCATACAGCCTTTTGGAAAAACACTGGAGAAAATTCATCAATTATGGACTATATATGTCTCTGATATTGATAAAGATTATGTACTGTGATACAAATGAGGCCCCTGATTTTGCTGCCCGTAGCGAATCTGGAGATGATTTGATGGACTCTTTATTCGATTTGAAAAATAACGATGAATACAACCAGCGTATCAGAGATTTGATGAAATTCGTGGTTGATACAGGACTAATATGATTTTTTCAATAAAATTGTAGATTGTTGATCATCAAGAATTATGAGAAATGTTGGTGTTAGATACTATACGTGTAAATTCATCATGATAGATAAATAGGGAAGAAATAGAATATTTCCAATTTTCAAAAAAAAATTATAATTATACTCAAAAATATATAAAAATATGTACAGGATGTTTCCGAAATTGGAGCGATAAATTAGGCGGTAAGTAAAAGATGACAAAACAAAAAGATAGGAAGGAAAACATATTTATGAAGGTAAGTATTGAATTTTAAAGTTTTCAAATTTTTTTGGTAATCACTGATCAGAGGTCTATAGTCTGCGCCAGCGGGCAGACACGCTGTGGCCTGGAGAATCAAACCAGTGTCTCCCAAACAAAGGTAACTGGAAGCGATTTCGTAAAATTTCATAAAAATTGCTTCAAAAACGAAAATTATGTCATTTATTGTTACATTATGTTCCATGTAACAAACCATTTTCTTAATCGCTCCAATTTCGCAAACCATGTTGAACGACAGATGATTTATTTTTGTGCCAAAAAGTAATTATGAACAACCATTTCGCCAAAAAAAAATAAAAAAAATCCAATCCATTCAAAAGTTAACAGGGGGAGGGGTTACTTTATGAACACACTGTATATTTTTCAGTGCGAATTGAAAGTATTTCATTTCCTCCCTATTGACCAATCATTGCGAAAAAAATAAAATAATATGGTTAAAAAAATTATTTCCACACAAATACATGATGGTAATAGGTATGTTATATTTATTTTTAGAATATTTCAAAACGCCCTGTGGTAAACAATTTTGTATCCAACACTTTTACCTTGATCTCGGATGTTGTATGTTCGATACAGATATAATAATATGTACTGGGCACTAACAAGATACAATTGTGGCCAGAGTTGTAAGAAGGGCTAGGAGAATTTTATTTCGCAAATTTCGACTGACAAACTCTAAATTCCGACTTCGTATCTCAGAAAGGGAATTTTTTTCGAAAGCAGGTAATTCTTTTTTTACCAAATATGGATTGTGTGATCAATAGAAGGGTATTTCAGGGTTGCGTGCCAAAAGTTTGGATCTTGAAATATAGCAGAAGGACTTCAGTGGATAGCCTTTTGAACTGAATGTTATTCCGATTCAATAAACAACATTTATTATCATTAATATAGTTTTTTCAGCTGTAGCATTCTCGAGACTGATCAACTGATTTGCACGATTTTTACGGAATTCATTAAAGTACTGTTAATCAATATTTTACTGAGGTCATATATTAATATTTTGGTCAATGATGAGCCGGGCTAACAGCACTCCAAAAAAAAAATTGTTTAAAAAAATTAGTAATTTTTTATATATTTTTTCAAATACTTACAAGTCAAACTTGTCAAATCTTGAACAATTTAGTAAATTAGTATATATACTGAAGCAGCAACCCAGCATACCCTCTTTGGAATATATGCAACAATTTTAGGGTGGTGTGACAGGTCCCACTTATACATGCCAAAATAAAAACTTTGTTTTACTTCTGCCTCATTTTCAACTTACCCATAAAATCGGCATTCTCTTCACTAAATGTTGAAAATAATCGCTTATTCATATTCTGCATATATGTATTTATTTAATAACACTATTGGGAACTGCAAACCTCAAGCTTGAAATCACATACTTAATTTTTCATGTAGGATGTGTATGAGCGATTATTTTAACATTTACTGAAGAAATTGCCGGGATTATGGGTGAGTTGAAAACTGAGGCAGGAGTAAAACCCAGTTTTTTCTTTGGCATATATAAGTAAGACTTGTCTCACTAGTCTTAAATCGTTGCATGTGGTCCAAAGAGAGTACTGATTCCTGCTTCAGTATAATTATTTCATATCAACTTAAATATCCGTGACTTTCGGATCCTCCGTAAATATCGTAGAAGGGTTATGTGAAGTGGGATAAAACACATTTTGGGTACTCAGATACTCACATGTTATATTTGAATGAAGAAGTAGAAGTCTTCAAGAACGATATGCACTTTTTCTTTTCCTTCTACTATAATTTTTAGCAAAGTTATGACAAATCTAATTTTCGGCCCTGCCTGAACTTGCAGTGGCGGGTTACTGCCTGAACTTGCAGTGGCGGGTTAGCGCGAGCATGAAATGTGACGTCGGCGTTAAACCACGTTTTCTGAGAAAACGAGCGTATTTCGTAGGGTATTACTGAAAATAATTTTTGTGGAGAATTGAATTATCTCTCAACCTATCGAATTTACAAACCCAATCCAATAAGAAATCTTATCGGGGAAAGAAATTACTACATGTCTTCAGGCGTACCGTACCGACTGAGCTGAGCTGAAAAAGAGGTTACAAGGTAAATGACTACAAAGCAAATGTAAGTAGGTATTATAGGGTCAGCAACATATCAAACAATATTACTGAAATTACAAATTATTCTATTTCTACTCATTCTACTCAGAATGGCCCTTGTATCGCACGACAAAACCCCAAACTAATTTTCGTTTAACTTTTCTATAACAATTATTCTGCTCGACAGGCTCTCAGTCAAAAGACTTCTGATTCTGATTTGTTTCATCCTATTAATTCAGAGAAAAAAAATAAACAATAATTGGACAAAGTATGTCTGCCAACTGGAATCGTTAAAAACATGCACAATTCCCAACGAAGTTGAAAGTGGAAACAAAATAGGGAAGGAAAAACTTTCTTTCATCATGTATAGAAACACGTTTTCCCATTTAAAAGTTCCAGAACTCATTGGGGCAACTGAAGTCCTGATTTGATTCACTCGTTCATTGACAGTCAATTAGGATTGATTTAGTTTGCGATCTTCGCCTGATAGGGGAAAGTGATAAACTCGATCTGGAATGAAAACAGATGCCGTGGAGATACTTATAGACTACAAGCCCGCATAACAATTTGGGGGGGTCATTTGCCCCAACATGAAACATGTACAGAACGATGCATCATTTTGAAAGGAATTCAATCTCAAATACATCGGTGTACTGAAATTGAGGATCGATCAAGTGTTGTTAAAGTTTTAATGAAAACTAAGTTTCATCAAGATATTTGTATTTTTCATCGCCTAAAATGTTATCATCGTAAGGTTCGAAATGTGAACCATTCAGTTCCAAACAGAAGTATAAGCGATTTTCGAAATTCTTCGCACATTGCTCAACATTTCTGGATTCACTGCACGACACTCCACAACAATTCAACAATCTCCAAGAGAAGTTGAATGTGTAATATAAATTTCAAATGACCCTATAAGTCTAATGGGGATAAATCAGGAGATCTAGCCGGCCATTCTATTGGTTAGCGTCTTCCAATCCATCTCCCTGTGAAATTGCAACAAAATGTGGAGGAGCTCCATGTTGCTGAAAGGTGAGCTGACCTTCAAGTAGGCTATCATCGTCTTCAAGTAACTGAGTGATTCTGGGCTTCACAGTTGTATCACGAAGTTCAAGATACGTTTGTCCGTTGAGGTTACCATCGATAAAATATAGACCTACAATATGGTCTCCCAGAATACCAGCCAAAACGTTCAATTTTTGAGGAGTTTGTGAATGTGTTTCCCTGTACCAATGGGGATTCACGTTAAAAGGTAAGACCTCGTTAATCCTTGGCTCGCACAAGTTTTGACTTTTGTGGGCTGCCGTTCGTAAGGGGACGACAGCTGGTTAACGGAAAAAAACAACAACAAGCACCAATCAATAATTGACTCACGATTTAACAAAACTCTGTACGTCTGTCAGGATCATCTTTATTTAATTCTTGTACATTCTGCATTTTATTAGGGTGGAATTTTGCTTCTTTCAGAATTCGATGTACGTTACTTTTAGAAACTCCAGAAATAGTCTCGAGTTGTCTTAAAGATTGAATGTTGTCCACCACTGCATGTCCTACAACTGCAATAGCGACACCTTCATATCTCATAGGCTTCTCTCGTTCATGTGTTTTATTCAGCACTGATCCTGACTCCATGAAATTATTCATCAATTGAATTACGTTCCTACTGATATAATGTGTTTTTTTCTGGATGAATTTCATTGACTATTCCACTCATCTTGAAATTATCACCTAATCTGACCAATCGGAAGCCAAAGACAACACGTGTTATCGCGATAACACCAGCTGTCTTTCAATTCTGATTGGAGGATCAGCTTCGGTATTTTCAGCGACGTAACCATGACGAAATGAATACGTTTGACAGTTCGATCAATAATAAATATAGCTGGATATGTCAGAATGAGTCGCTTCACTGCAAATTCAAATGAAATTATGAAACGAAACATTATAATATTGACGATTTTAATACTTTGTTTATGACAGTCATACATTGTTCGTATTTATATTAATGAAAGTGAAAAGTGAAATAGTCTAATAAATTGAATTTATCTCATAAGTCTGTTTTTTATTTCTGAACTCAAAATTGTTTTAAGAAAACAATCAAGCAAGCAATTCAGTTTCGTTCAGAAATAAATCGGCAGACTTATCGGGGGTAATACCACGAGTGGTCGCAATACTATCGATAATTCTGTCAGAAATCAACGAGATCAAATTGCTTGGTAACTCGTCCCTACGGGACTCGTGATGTTACCTCGAAGCAATTTGATCGAGTTGAAGATTTCTGACAGAATTATCGATTGTATTGTGAGCACGAGTCGTTTTTATTGAGATAATTTTACGAACCAACCAAGTTATTATTTGAAATTTGATCGAGTAAACAAAGTGAATTCTTCAATAAATATCTCAATAAATACGACTCGTGCTCACAATACAATCGATAACTCTGTCAGAAATCTTTAACTCGATCAAATTGCTTTGAGGTACCAAGCAATTTGATCTCGTTGATTTCTGACAGAATTATCGATAGTATTGCGACCACTCGTGGTATTACCCCCGAAAATTCAATCACTCGTATGGTATTACTCCTGAAAATTCGAGCCGTAGCTCTAGCACATCGTCCATTTTCAAAATACGCAGCAACAATGGATATTCTCTCTTGTATGGTATAAACCATTTTCGAAAGTTTTCAAATTGTTAAATGAAGTGACTCAAATACATCAATATAGGTAGGCGTAAACAAAGATATGCGTATACAAAAACAAAAACACATGGCGACAATTTTTTAGTTATTTATTATTTTTCATAAAAAAGTCTGTCTCACCTTCTAAACTATCATTTCTGACAGCATATTATTTTTCAATACAGTGGCGTACCCACAGTGAACCTTTCTTACGACGATAACATTTGAGGTGATGAAAAATAAAAATACCTTGATAAAACTTAGTTTTCATTAAAACTTCAACAACACTTGATCGATTCTCAATTCCAGTACAGCGATGTATTTGGGATGGAATTCTGTTCAAAATGATGTACAGTAGTCCCATTGAAAATTCTGAAGTATATTAGGGGTGCTGGGGCTGAGGGGGTTGACAACACAATGATGATGTATTTGGTGAAAGTATTCCCCCTTGAAAAAAAATCGACGGGTCTGAGCGATTTTCGATTTTTTTCGAAAGCAGGTAATTCTTTTTTTACCAAATATGGATTGTGTGATCAATAGAAGGGTATTTCAGGGTTGCGTGCCAAAAGTTTGGATCTTGAAATATAGCAGAAGGACTTCAGTGGATAGCCTTTTGAACTGAATGTTATTCCGATTCAATAAACAACATTTATTATCATTAATATAGTTTTTTCAGCTGTAGCATTCTCGAGACTGATCAACTGATTTGCACGATTTTTACGGAATTCATTAAAGTACTGTTAATCAATATTTTACTGAGGTCATATATTAATATTTTGGTCAATGATGAGCCGGGCTAACAGCACTCCAAAGGAATACGTTGAGTTTTAAGAAACTCTGTAAATATTCGAGATCGTTCAGCCGAAAGCCATTTTACAATTACAGCTACATGTGATGTCTTCAAATGATATCTACAGTGCACATGTTATACCCATCAGGTCAAGGCCATACGATACTATGATGAAATCGTGCTGGATTACAACCTAGAGCATTATAGACCGGGAGCTCTGGGTATTTTGAAGGTGCTATCACGTCTAGTATGTTTTTTTTTCATATAAGATATTGATATTTATCCTAATAGGATCATAATGACCCCAAAAGACGTTCATCTTTTCCTGTCTGGCGGGAAATTTGAAAAAATTTAAAATTATTTCCCAAAATTCATTTTTTGCAGAAAATATCGAAGAATATTTCTCGGAAAAGATGTTTAGAATGACATTTCATAGCTATGTACAAATTTTGAAAAAGATCTGAGATAAAAAAAATAAAAATCTATTTGAGAAAGTACATTTCTGATGAAGAAACTGATATTTTAAATATTGTTTTGTAAGAACCATGTATCTAAACAATTTCAATTTTTCATTGGAACAAAAAATAAAATGGTTTTTGGCAAATTGTTGGGATCATACATACCTACGATATTTTGGTCTAATGTAAGAAATTAAATACATTTATTTTTCTGATGGAGAATTCAAATTAAATTTGTGTCATTCATCAATAATAAACAGTATCTAGAAGATATTCCAGAGACCTCTTATGAAGCAGCTGAACACATGGCAAAATCGCATATTTTAAATTTTCTTCGAACAGAATAGAAATAGCTTGCGAATCTCTACAAAACCAAATTTAAAATATTAGTTGTTGGCTTCGCTAGTGTGTTTCGTTGTCAGAAATGTATTTTTCCAAATTGATTTTTTTTTGTGGTAAAAAATTTATTTTAGTTTTTAACAAGTAAATGAAAAATTTCAAGAGAGCAAAAAGATGTTAAAAAAAAAATTCTGACGGATCGAACAAGGCTTGTCTCTGAAAAAAGTAGGACCCTGTGAATTATTTGAGAACTGAATCATTTTGTATCGTGCATGCGTACTATTGGATGGATTGTACTTGCCTAATTTGAACTGATTATTGTCGAAAATGTCGAAGTTGACTCAAAAAAAATATATATTTATCACCCTGTATCTCGAAAACCAAGCCGTTTGGGACATATGTTTATATGAACTTTTCGTCCTGAAAACTTTCAAAGAATCACCTCCCGAAGTTTGTCAACGTACTTGATCAACACCATGTATTACGGACTAAAAGTGAATACTATAAGCAGTGGAAGTACATACTTCAACGTTGAGCAAATACTACCGTAACCGACTAGATGCTTCATGATAAATACAAGTACACATCCATAAATTTGTAGCATACCATTCACTTTATTTTTATTCATACCACCCAATAAAAAACCACTATTAATTGGTCATCAATAGGTACTGAGAGCTCCTGGTCCATTACTTTATCTGTGTTTGAAGCAGTTATCTCTGTCGAAACTCGTACCACGTCTGAACTTCCGTGAAACTGTTTTCTTTTCGACTAACCACTCATCATATCCTAACACAGTCGAAGACATTTTGGTGTTACACAATTCTAATTCCCATCCAATCTTTTTGTGAGACGTAGTGGAAACTATGACGATGACAGTGCAACTTAGTGAGAGTCAGAGCAAACTTATCAATACGATTGCTCGCCAAAGAGGATTTACTGATGATTTCGAAGTGAAAACCGCACCGGGTTCAGCCAAGGGCGATAACTACCTCGGCGTTATAACGAAAGTGACGATTGAAAATAAGGAGCGTAAACTGGAACTAATCTTGAAATCGGCGTCGACCAGTGAGGCTTTCAGGAAAGCGGCTCCCGTACGGAAAGTTTATTGTCGAGAACTTTACATTTATGAAACGATATTTGTGGAGTTCAAGAAACTTCAAGATGAGTTTAAGGTACTCAACTCTTTCACTGGACACCCCAAGTTGTATGGAACATCTCTGGAGGACGGCCTAGAATGTTTGGTTATGGAGAACCTGTTGGAATCTGGATACAGGCTCTGGAATAGAAAGATACCAATGGACGCTGAACACATAAAAGCAGTATTCATCGAATACGCTAAATTTCATTCTATTTCGCTTGCAATGGCCCACAAGAAACCGAAACTCTTTGACAACCTCACGAAAGATTTGGAGGAACACGTATTCGAGGAAGAATTCGAGAAACCAGAGAAGTCGGATGAACTCTCTAAATCGCTCATGCAATCCATTTCCGAAGCCTTTGTGGATGATGAGAAAATGTCAGAAGTTGGCAAAAAAGTGGCGAAAAGTTGGCCACAATATTTTTCGAAAGAGATGCGAAATTCCAAATGGAATTTGGTTGTGAATCACGGTGATTGCTGGTGCAATAATCTGATGTTCAAGTATGAGGTGAGTTATACTTCGTTTACGCTCAAAAAAACGTAACCAGGTTGTTTTATAAGGATTCAGGCAGAGCTGTGCCGAGCACTGACACAAAAAGTGCTTCGAGCACTAAGCTCTAAGCACTCTTGAAAAGTGCTCTGAAATCTCGAGCACCAATCTCTTCTATTTATAAAATGCTCGCGATTACTAAGCACTTTCAAAAAGTAATACCAGTCAGGGAGCACTTACCACCAAGCACCTTTCAGACTGTTAGATATTCAAGTTACTGAGGGTCAAGTAGCTCAGTGGTTGAGACTGAAGCGTTCAAAACCATTGACTGCTGGTCGGCTAGGTTCGAATCCTTAGCGATTACAGATTTTTATCTGATGGCCCGAGAAAGTGCTAGGAATCGCACGTTAAAAGGTAAGACCTCGTTAATCCTTGGCTCGCACAAGTTTCGACTTTTGAGGGCTAACGTTCGTAAGAGGACGACAGCTGGTTAACGAAAAAAACAATATTAAACAATTTTAAACAAAATCTAGACTATCGACTAGACACAAAATACAGTGATGCAAAATCACCATAATAGCTATTTATGTACCAAGTGCGTTATATAGATCCTAACGCCCGGAGGGTAAGATTCACCCGAAGGCATTTTGGCCCGAGGGGTGAATGTTGCCCTCAAGGCTGTGGTCTTCTAGTCGCCTCTTACGACAGGCAGACGCTACCTGGGATTCTTTCTAGCCCCAAGTCCCGAGGAGCTGCTTCGGGGTCTATTACCGATTGTCAATTATATGATCCATACAGAGTCCTTTCAAAGTTAATATATTAAGTGGTATGATTATTACCGATAATTTTTTGGAATATTAATGAATTGCAATTGTATTTTCTTGCATTGGGATTGCCAATGAATTGATATTCCAAAAAATTATAGGTTTTTAATCATACCACGAATTATATTTAGGACGACAATATATCGATTTGAAATAAAGAAAAATCGTGTCACCTGGTAATTGATGCTTTACTTCCAGTCGTATTCAACGGAATACTCTTTTCCACGGCCTCATCTATGATACCAATGGACATTTGTCCCCAACGATCGCTCATATTGATAAATGAAGATAACTAGTCAAAACACATAAATTTGACGTTTATAATTAAAACCATTATTGTCACTTGACAGATAGTAAAACAAAAATTAAGCAGGTTTATCACCGTGAAAATACAGCCACTAGCTATATTTTCACTGTAGTTCCGATTCTATTGGCTGAATTTCAAAATTTGAAATCCATTGATTGGTTGTTAAGCAAAGGAAATATATTGTCAAAAGAATATTTCGCTAATATATTAACATGTTCACAGGATGCAGAAACCACCAGAAAAGTATCGAAAGTATGTCTACTAGATTGGCAAATAGCACAAAAGGGATCACCTGCTGTAGATTTAACATACTTCTTCCTAGCCCACAGTCCAAAAGAAGTCCTCTACGACTACAAAAACTACCTGAAACTATATCACGATACCGTCTGCAAGAACCTGAGAGATTTTTCATGCGATCCCGAAGAAATATTCCCGTACAGCCTTTTGGAGCAACATTGGAAGAGATTCATTAATTTTGGACTATGTGTGTCTTTGATGGCAATTAAGATGATGAAATCTGATTCAGACGAAGCACCTGATATGGATGAACATATCGATTCTGGAAAAGATTTATTCAGTTATCTCTCTTCCAGTTTGAAAAATTCCGATGGATATTACCAGCGAGTCAAAGATTTGATGATATTCGTTGTTGATGAAGAACTGATATGATTATGTGTTTATAGGTATAGGTAATTGAAATTATCGAGCATTTTGAGTCGAATAAAGTGATAAAAACCAATTGATTTTCGCACAGTTGTGTCATTACCAAAAACGAAGACAATTATATTCCTTATTTTCTGTGAACTTATATTTTTTAACGCAGAAACTCGCCTGAGCATAATCTGATCCAAACCGACATAAAAAAGAATAGTAGGTAGGTAGGTATCTATTTTATTCGAACCACTAAAATTTTGTGGTTACGTTTTGGTAATTTATTTATTAGGAACTCCAGTCCGGGGTTTGAATCATTTGAATCTATAGGAAAAAAAAGGAGCAATTATTCAGTCTGATATAACCAAAACGATCTAACCTCATGTGGACATTTGAGTGGGTGGACATTAAATACATACATTTTGCGAGGAGTAACTATTTAGTCCGATCTAACCAGAACGAACTAACCATACATAAACATTTGAGTGCATGGAAATGTAATGCCCGCAACTTATACCCGAGTTAACTGATCAAGAGATGACAATTGAGAGTTTCGTAGCAGGAATTCATCAAAGCAGCTTGAATTTTTTCTTAAATACTTGACTTGACTTGAAAACCCAAGCTTTTGAAAATTTGATATTTGACTTGACTCGATTTACGGTGTGAACTACTTGACTTGATAAAAAGTAATATCAAACTACTTGATAGCGATCCGTGAAATACACACCGAAGCGTTAAAATAGGGGATTCACCGAGATTACAGCAAGCAGGCCACCGATTGCTGGATGACGACGTGATGTTAAATAGTAGAGCAACTCTGATCAAGAATAAACAGTGGCGGCTAGAGAATTATTGTTCATGTCTGATTTAAGTGATTTGTCCGTAATGGAATCGGAACCTTTTCAAAGCAGCGGCTCAGAATATATCGTAGATGAAAAAGTGTCAGAATTTGAAGACATCGAAACAGGGTCAGAGTCAGCCCCATCGAAGGCCAAACGAGTTTAAGGTAATAAAAGTGTATCTAATGAAATGAAAAATATTACAAATTATTTCATAGTCGAGCAAGATCTTAACAGTGATAAAAATACTGACAAACAAGGCAAATGTACCTGCGACATTTGCAAGCTAAACACACTAGAATCTACGAAAAAAAATTTGTTGGATCCACCCCACCTAATTCCTCTACAGGTTTGTATAGGCATAGCAAAATTTCAGTTTCGAGTTGTCTTGAGAGGGTAAAACAATAATAAGATTTTAGCTATAACTATGTAGTAGATGTCCACATCTTATTTTCTTAAATAATTTTTTATTTGTGGCTGGTTTTTATAAAATTTTGAATGTCTACAAAAATCTATAGGATTCAACCGATCTAGTTCAAATTGAGGTACATGCTATACATTTTCATTATTATTATTTCAAAAATATTACCTACTTTGCCATTTGAAAGTGGAACATTATAACGTGAATATTATTGTCCAGTATTTTACTAACTCCGGTTTTGTTTATTTTGCATCTATATATTTTTATTTTTATTGCATTATGGCAGTTTGTCAGATTAATACAAAAAAGGTACCAGTTTTCCAAGAAAAATCAAGTAGGTAGCTTGATTTACAAGCACTAACTACTTGGCTCAACTTGAATTTCGAAAATAAATACTTGACTTGAGCTTGTCTTGGTTTCAAGTCAAGTCAAGTCCAGCAGTTGAATAATCAAGTCAATAAGTGAATTACTGTTTCGTAGGGTGCAATTTAGATGACTGCAATCAAGAAGCCACCATAAAAGTAGTATTAAACAAATTTTCATAGTGCTTCCTATACCTACCCTAAAATATCTTTCTACTCTCGGACTATAAGAATAGTGTGGCATTTGATTTTTGATGACAATATACAAAGGGTGCACTTGATGAAAAAAATGAGGTGGCTTTCCAAAGGTGTTAAACGTAAATCAAATTTTCTGAATGGTTTTGAAATTCCAATCAAAGAGTTTTTTTATTCACTTTCTAATCTTTTGAAACACGCGAAATATTGCATGTATACCACAACTTGGGACACCCAATAAAATGTTGAAATGATGCCGAATTACAGTCTACCATTAATTTATCTGATGATCAAATCAGTGATATCTTATCGGTGCTTGTAACACGTCGAAATAAGTGTGAACGTGTTTCATAATCAACTAATCCATCATTACCTCCGAACGAACATGTATATTTTTGCGTAGTACGATACAAATCCAGTCTCTATTGTATGTTAGAATGATCAACGTGTTTGTTCAGAGTAGGCTGCGATAATGACAATGCAACTTAGTGAGAATCAGATAAAACTTATCAACAAGATTGCTCGCGAAAATGGATTCAACGATGACTTTGAAGTAAAAACCGCTTCGGGTTCAAACAAGGGTGATAATTACCTCGGGGTTATAACGAAAGTGACGATCAAGAATAAGGAATGTAAATTGGAACTGATCCTGAAATCCGCATCAATCAGCGAGGCTTTCAGGAAAGCGGCCTCTATCCGGAGCATTTATTGTCGAGAACTTTACATTTACGAAACGATATTTGTGGAGTTCAAGAAATTTCAAGATGAGTTCAACGTACCCAATCCTTTCACTGGCCACCCCAAGTTGTATGGAACGTCGTTTGTGGACGGCCAAGAAAGTTTGGTTATGGAGAACCTGTTGGAATCTGGATACAGGCTCTGGAATAGAAAGATACCAATGGACGCTGAACACATAAAAGCAGTATTCATGGAATACGCTAAATTTCATTCAATTTCGCTAGCAATGGCCCACAAGAAACCAAAACTCTTCAACGACCTCACGAAAGATTTAGTGGAACACGCATTTGGAGAGGAATTCGGACAACCAGAGAAGACTGATGGAAACGGAGAACAAGGAAAGACGCATGGAATCGGTGAATCGCTCAGCCAGATTGTTTCCGAAGCCTTTGAAGGTGACACGAAAATGTTGCAAGTTGGGAAAAAAATTGCAGAATCTTGGCAAGAATATCACTCAAAAGAAATGGCGAGTACTGAATGGAGTTTGGTTGTGTATCATGGTGATTGCTGGTGCAATAACCTGATGTTCAAATATGAGGTAAGTAATCTATATCACCTTCCACTAGTATGAATCAGCAAGTTTGTAGGTTTGGATGTTTAGATGTTTGTTACACAATAACGCGAAAGTGGCCGCTAATATAATAAATTTAAAAGTTTGTATGTTTGGAATGTATGTTTGAATGTTTATTACTGAATCACACAAAAACGGTTCAACGGATTTGATCGGTGCTTGTAACACATCGAAATAAGTGTGAACAGTTTCATAATCGACTAATTCATCATTACCTCCGAACAAACATATATTTTTGCGTAGTTTGATACGAATCCAGTCTCTATTGAATGTTAGAATGGTGAACGTGTTTGGTCAGAATAAGCTGCGATGATGACAATGCAACTTAGTGAGAATCAGATAAAACTTATCAACAAAATTGGTAGCGAAAATGGATTCAGCAATGACTGTCTATCTCTACTGGAACTTTCGGGAACTGTTCACTCCAGTGTCTTACATTTTCGAACTTCCCGGAATGTTTGTTCTGATTCAAGGGTTCTCTTTAATACGCTCTATATTTTTTCGGGTTTCCTTCTGTGGTGCATTCCGCAATTCTCTAGAATATTTCAGTACTTTCTAGGCAAACATCTGACAGAAAACAACTACTTGCCTAATACCACGACAGACATTGAACTCTGACAGATATTTGTGTAACGTTTTCCCAAGAACACCCAATTGTAAATGCTTATTGTAATTAAACAATAGATTATCCTTCATTTGGCTGGAGAAGACCACCGCAGACGGTTTCGACTGTTTCGAGGTTCTTGCCTCTCGTTAGTGACAGGGTAGGTCGGACAACATTAAAGTCGTCCCACCCCAGCCCAATGAAGGATAATCTACTGTTTAATTACAATAAGCATTTACAATTGGGTCTTCTTGGAAGAACGTTGCACAAATATCTGTCAGATGTAGTTCAATGTCCGTCGTGGTATTAGCCAGGCAAGTAGTTGTTTTCTGACAGATGTCAACCTCATATTTTCCACATGGAGAAAATATTTGAAGAGAAGCAAAAATCCTTGAACTCCGTAAAGTTCCTGGAGTCTTTGCCATCGAGAAATATTTTTATTTTTTTTTCGCGAGTGGCGTTGCGACTGAATTTACTGTAAGTCGCTGCTTATTCATTTGTGGGAAAATAATGTTCTTTCATGAAATCATATCGCTGATATAAAATTTCGTATGATTCACAGGATGCAAAAACCACCACAAAAGTATCGAAAGTATGTATCTTGGATTGGCAACTAGCAAGGATAGGATCACCAGCTCTAGATTTAACCTACTTCTTCCTAGCCCACAGTCCGAAGGAAGTCCTCTACGACTACAAAAGCTACCTCAAACTATACCACGACACCGTCTGCAAGAATCTGAGAGATTTTTCATGCGACCCCGAAGATGTATTCCCGTACAGCCTCTTGGAGCAACACTGGCAGAAATTCGTCAACTTTGGACTTTGTGCTTCGCTGATAGTGATAAGGATGATGCTATCTGATTCAGACGAAGCACCTGATATGGATGAACATATCGAATCTGGAAAAGATCTAATAAGTTATTTCTCGTCCACTTTGAAAAGTTCCGATGGATATTACCAACGAATCAGAGATTTGATAAATTTCGTTGTTGATGAAGGACTGATATGATTATGTTTTTATGGGTATAGGTAGTTGAAATTATAGAGCATTTCCAGTCAAATAGAGTAATGTTAACCAAACGATTTGCACATAGATGTTTTACCAACACCCACAACGATTATACGTCAATCTTTTTAACTAATACTCACTAGAAAGTCATATCTTTCAACGCAGAACTCCATAGTCAGCCTAATCCAGTCCAACCTGAAATAAAATAATAAAAGAACAGTTTGCATTTCATTGGTACCACTGAATGTTTAGAAAAGATATTTTCTTGAATATAATATGATATTCAGTGTACTTAGATAGATACGAAGGCGTAGAAGGGCCATATAATTTTTTATAAATATTTTTCACTAATTTCCGTCTTCAAAGTAAAATAATAAAAGTCAGAATTTAATAAAATTCCGACTTCGGATTTTTCACGCTTGACAATGAACCACATCTGATATTATTATTGTGAAAGAAAAGAATCTGAAAGTGAAAATTTGCATTTTCATTCAGATATTTGAATAATAGTTGATAGAATCACTCACAAAAAACGTTCATTTCATTGATGAAAGGACTGCATCTCTTACCTCTTACATTGGATCTCCATCAGGAGATCGGAAGAATTGGGAAGCAGACTCTTCAGAAGCAGTTTCACACAGTAAGGATGGAAATAATGCAAATATTTCTTCTGTGTTACCGACGTTACCGCAGATCAGATTTGGTTCAATATCCAACGTGGCTTTAGCCAGGGGAGTAGTTGTTTTCTGTTAGATTACAGATAAATCACATTTTTCAATTTTAATTGAGAATTTTTCTCTTTTCAACATGAATACGTCCCAAGAGGTTATTTTAAACGAAGGAGAATAGCGACTAAAATTTGTCTTTTAGCCGCAGATGATTCCACAACTGATTTTATTAACATCCTCTTCATATTTTCAAACCAAGTCCTGACGAATATTTTTAATTTTCTGAATAGGAAAAAAATTCGCCAAAACTTTTTTCAGTACTAACCGAGTACAGTGAAATTGTTCGTACACACTTTTCCATATCCCGTTCAGTTTTTGAGATTTTGGTGCTTGATAAAAATAATTTCCAAGTCCAGTCTTTTTTTTGGATTAAATTTTTTTCCCGCTCTGTTAATGAATTCGAAGAAAACAAATATGAAGGGTATTTTTGGCAAAAAAAATTGATTATTTTTATTGGTTCTGGGGATTCCGTTTTTTTCGAAATATTTCCTGCACTATCTATTTGATGAAATACATAATATATAAACATTTTTTGTAGGTTTTCTGAAGACGATCAAAAAAATTCTTGTGGAATTTGAATATTTATAGCCGTTCTCGAAATATTCGATAGTAGCGTACATTTTCAGAAAAATGGGTTTTTCGTCATTCTTTGATTTTTTTTTTTTTTTTTTTGGAAATCGATCATACCGACATTTGTGACATTTGTTCGTATTATAGTGCTCTATTTATTGCATATTTGAAATATTTGTTTCCTCCATTGGTTCAGCCACAATAGAGGCTCAAAAAAAACGATATTTTTCGGAAAATTGCTTGGGAAAACTATTAGCATTTTCCGTTTTTCCTCAAAGAGTACTTCTTAAAAAAATATGAACTCAAAAAAACGGAAGCTCCGACCCCTACCCGACAAAGTATGAAAACGTTTAAAAAAATCCCGTTAAATTTTTCCGAGTTTTCCGATCGCGAAAAACTATAGTTTTTTTAATAATATTGTTCTCGAGTTATTGATAGGATTAAAATTACCAAGCGATATCTTCAAGGGTTCGGGAAGTATAACGATTCGCATTGTCTACGACGGAGCTACAAACAGACATTTTTATTTTTAATAATTTTCAAAAAATTCCCACGTCTGTAGAAAAAATTGACAAGTACCTCAATAGAATATGACACAAAAAAAATCGAAACGTGACTCGCTATCTCGAAAAGTATGAAAAATCGGAAAAACTCCGTACATTTTTCCCGGTTTTCCGATCGCAAAATAAAAAAAAAGCGATATCTTCAAAGACTTGGAAAATCTGGAAGTTTGAAATTTTTTTTGAACCGGCAAACAGACCGACAATTTTTTTTTCTTTCAAAAATTCTATTTTTCTATTCTAAAAAATGTTCTAAAAACGGAATAGTACCCATAAATGCTGCTATTTCTCAAATGACAACATGTTCTTTTCACTTCGCCATGATGAAAAATGAATAATGATCACATTACCCGTGTGAAAAGTTTTGAAGAATTCCGAAAGAAATCGCAAATACAAGATGTTTTATCATGTGTGTTCTCAAAATTGGATATTCGTCAACGGCGGCCATGAACATAAAAAAGCGAAACAAAAAAGCAGCATTGATTAAAACTTAGAACAAATTTGACTTCGTTGAAATAATATGAGCTTTTGTGTATTGCTTTCTTAATTATGTTCTAAGCCGCCTACGTTGAAGAACATTCGATTTTAGGAACACTCATCATGAAACCTCATTGTATCTTCGTTTCCTTCAAGCATTCTCAACAACTTTTCACACGAGTGAAGTGATGATTTATAACTTTTTATCATGACAAATTGAAAAGTACATGTTACCATTTAAGAAACGGTAGTTGTGAGCATTTCTTTATGGATACCATTCCGTTTTTAGGTAATTTTTGATAATTGATGGAATATGGAAGCTGGAATTACATGAGAACCTCAGTTTCCAACTATATCGCACTTCGAAGCTTCCTGTGGTAACTTCTGATGTCGTTTGTCAATTGTGATGATTAAAGTTCGAGTTTCATGGCCAACTTTGTTCGATTGAACAATCAACTGTATCTCCGCCATTTTTCAACCGATTTTCAATTTTGAAGAACAGTGTTATCACAAATTGCGTGTTCTTTCTGATAATGAAAAAATATGTACAGGGTGTGATTTGAAAAAAAAAAGTTTTGGGTCACTTCCGGTTCAACCGAATTTTCAGTAGACAAAATAAGCGTATTCAAGTACTATAGCGACATACCAAATTTAAAATCTGTATCTTCAAAACTATAGAAAAATTGGGGAGCGTACCTCACCTCGTTGTCACCCGGTATAGTATGCAAATTTTCACTTGATGGTATGCAAATTTCACTTACTACCATCAATTTTTTTTCTTGTGTAAGTAATGGTCAATACCGCTTTCAAGGTTCTTGTTCAGTCTGATTTGTGAAGATACCACTTTCTTTTCAGTTATATATTCTACTGTATTTGATGATATACCAATTTAAACGGTGTTAATTCATTTATATTATCGACTTTTGATCATAACTTAATACCACTTCAAGCTAAGCCTGGTAGATTAAGTCAAGGCCCTACAATACAATGATGAATTTTCACAGAATATAGTCTGCCAATAATTTATCTGATATATTCAAATTATTAGCGATATCCTATCGGTACTTTTATGACGTCGAAATCAATGTGAACGTGTTTTCTAATCGAACGATCCATCGTTACTACCTAACAAGGCCATATATATTTTGGCGATATTAAAAAAAAATCCAGTCTTTATCTGTTACACTGATCAACGTGTTCGTTCAGAGTAGGCCACGACGATGATAGTGAAACTGAGTGAGAGTCAGAGCAAACTTATCAACAGGATTGCAAGGAAAAATGGATTCAAAGATGACTTTGAAGTAAAAACCGCCCCGGGTTCGATCAAGGGTGATAACTACCTCGGAATTATAACGAAAGTAACTATCAAGAACGAGGAGCGTAAATTAGAACTGATCCTCAAATCTGCATCGATCAGCGAGGCTTTCAGGAAAGCAGCCTTCATACGGAACCTTTATTGTCGAGAACTATACGTTTATGAAACGATATTTGTGGAGTTCGAGAAATTTCAAGATGAGTTCAACGTACTCAAACCTTTCACCGGATACGCCAAGGTATATGGAACATCTCTGGAGGACGGCAAAGAGTGCTTGGTTATGGAAAATCTGTTGGAATCTGGGTACAAGCTCTGGAATAGAAAGATCCCAATGGACACTGAACACATAAAAGCGGTATTCATCGAATACGCAAAATTTCACTCGATTTCGCTAGCAATGGCCCACAAGAAGCCGAAACTCTTCGATGATCTGACGAAGGAAATCAAACAAAACGTATATGGTGACGAAATCGAGACACCTGAGAAGACGTATGAAACCGTTAAATCCCTTTTACACGTTGTTTCCGAAGCATTCAAAAATGACACGGAAACGTTGGAAGTTGTGGAAAAAATTGTGAATACTTTGCACGAATACCAGTCGAAAGAGATGGAAAATTCCGAATGGAATTTGGTTGTGAGCCATGGTGATTGCTGGTGCAATAACATGATGTTCAAGTATGATGTAAGTAAGGCTTTGTTTACGATCAGAAAAAAAAATTATTGAATCAATTAACAATTATTTTGTCAGCCAAAATCTATAGTTTATCAAATAAGTAAACAATGCATGTCCTCAGTAATAGAAAATCCAATAGTTTTTTGTTTTAGATGATTGTTAGGTGAACCAATCCAATGCGTTATTTTCGAGATCTGTTACACGGAGATTTTTTGAGGAGTACTTTTAGAAAAAAATTGTTCTGCACGCAAACACTTATGGAAAGTGGAGACAATTCCCGGGAAAACTCGGAAAATCGGTATTCCATTAATAACTTGGAAGAGATTGAAAATTTCGATATGATGTATAGGAACAAACTTGTAAAGTGTTAAAATATCTACAAAAAAAGTCTTGACGCGTTTTTTCGAAAATAGTTTCCTATGAGAGATAATGGGCTATCATTAATATAATCAAATTTCCGTGCGAACAACTCGAGATATCCGCAATGCACCAGTTTTTATAAGAAATAAAATTTTCTGACAAATCGATGATAGAAAAGTTTTTCGTATGCTGCAAACGTTTGGAACTCACTGTATATAATTATGACCACATTCTGATAAGCAACCCATTTTACGCGTAAATCAATTCACTGATATAGCTATTTATTTTTCATTTGTCCATTACTGCTTCATAATACATTGGCAACGGTTGCTATTAACAGACCCATAACGCCCGGGGCATTATAAATCATAACGCCCGCTAAATATTTTTTTCTGTAGTTAAATAAATTAATTACTCAGAAAAGTTTTATTTATAACTGTACATAAAAAAGGGACTAATTATTTTCTCTCAAATAGAAATTACAATTTTCAAATGTTCCTGAAAAATTATTACCAAGTTTCAAGTTCTGTGAGTTAACCTCAAGGTGCATTCGGTTTCGTTCGGAACGTTAACATTTTCTTTTTCGAGAAGATACTTTCTTCAATATAGCTCTCCGCTACCGTACTACTCTTCCATTTTCCAAGTAATTTTAGTGTTTTAAAGGAAACACCACCTTGAACAAGAAGCTCAACGCTTCGACGTTCGGCGTAGACAATGTCTGGTGTAACCTTTCGGGTTTTCCAAATTAAGGTATTTTGCTATGATAGAAGGAACACTTTTTATAGTATTTTTACCTACAGGTAACTCAATGCATATTATTTCTGTAGGTTAAAAAAAACTACGTTGTTTACATCCTTTGGTCGTAGTGCAGTGTGCTTTTTAACTAAGTTCAAGGCTGCTATTTCGCTTTCTTCAACAATGGTGAAACTTTTTGAGGTGCAAGTCTTGGTTTCTCTGGTACCTTGATCAGTAAAACGGCTCCTCTGTCTTCAATGTCATCAATTGTCATCTTGGCCATTTCATTACGTCTTAAGCCTTCAAATACGCCCATTACCATAACAACTTATGTAGCAGAAAAGTATCATCTGGAGCTTTTTTTACGAAAAGTAATACTTGTCCACCTTCCAACACCTTTGATTTTTTAGGAATGTATCCTTTTGAAATAACTTTCAGAAAGGCCATCAGTTGACTGAATGCTGATATATTAATGGTTTTTTTAACAATCAATGTTGATTTCAGCTGTGAGTATTTGGTCCATAGATTATTTGCACTAGGTATATTTTTCAGAATGAAATAATGTGAAATAAAAAAAAAATATTGATATTTTTCACGAGATAAACTCACCAGTTCCTGGAAGTATGCCATCAAGACAGTTCCATTCACGGTATTCACTCTGTTTTCATCTTCTCGTATAAGTCTTTGGATTTCACAGGCATTAAATTTCCTAACGCTTTTTCAGCTTTGATCGTCACATTCTGTGGGATCTCCATAATTATTATGAGCACAACCGTTTTCAGTTTCGTCCACTAACAAGCTTGTCCATTCTTACAAAAATGCAGCATCATTTTATCAAATAAACAACCCTTAGCAACATCTTCAATGTTTCCATGGCAATTGCATAGAAGCTCATTTGTGCTCAGTTGCCGACCAGAAAGCAGTAAATACTATGGAAATTTATGAAGAAAACAACGTCGTTTAAGATAATTTTTTCGTGAAAAATAAAATCTTGTATGCACCACGAGCGTTACTTGGTACATAAATAGCTATAATGTAACAAGATTTATCACATCCTTGACAACGATTATGTGAAAATAAAATCAACAACTTTGGTATTGTTCTTATTGCCATTTCATCATGCCATTTGGCATCTAGGGTATTATAAAGTAACTAACGTATTATATTGTAACTAATGTATTATTTGTTGTGATGTTCATAATTTGTAATAAAGATTTAACTTGAATGAAGCCTAATATTCAATAATACGATAAACATATTTATTTACAGGCAGCAGAAAACTCCGATAAAGTATCAAAAGTGTGCATTTTGGATTGGCAATTAGCAAAAAAGGGATCACCTGCAGTAGATTTAACCTACTTCTTCCTAGCCCACAGTCCGAAGGAAATCCTCTACGACTACAAAAACTACCTCAAACTATATTACGACACCCTCTGCGAGAATCTGAGAGATTTTTCATGCGATCCCGAAGAAATATTCCCGTACAGCCTCTTGGAGCAACATTGGAAGAGATTCATCAATTTTGGAATATGTATGTCTCTGATGGTAATAAAGATAATGAACGCTGATTCTGACGAAGTACCCGATTTAGTTGCAGTCGCCGAATCTGGAGGAGATTTTATGAATTCTTTCAGATATAATTTGAAAAATCCCGCGGAATATTACCAACGAGTCAAAGATTTGATAAAATTTGCTGTAGATATGGAATTGGTATGATTATAATTTCATAGTTGTGTTTGTTTAATTTCTAGCAATTGATTCAATAGCTGTAAGAAATTGTATGACTTACTGCTTTTGTTTAGTAGAAGTTTTTGTATTGTAACTGTTATGGAAGGAAGGTAGGTAGCTACCTAGTTAAAAATGAAAATAAGATATTCAACACTCGGGATTAGATCCGCAGGATATAAAAAGTGTCTGAAAGTATGAAACTGCCAACAGCGATGTTTACTATTTAGCGTCTTCTTCAGGGCTGAAAATACATATAATGTTTACAGGTGGGATCGATCGAAACTTTTATATTCATATAATATAAAGGGTCACCCTGAATACGGGCATAGGGTAATAGCTACATTTATATTGAATTGCATTACACGAATATTCAAATGATATTTTTCTACGTTCATGCAAAAAACAAAACTTTATTGAACTACATTTCGTGGAAAAATGTATGAACAGTGTGTAAAAAATTACTTCTCACGCGTGCGAAAAGTACTTTCCGCACGGCTGTTAATAAGCCGTCCAACCAGTGAATCCTGTAAGATTTACAGATGTAATTATCAATTGCTCTTTCTTATTAATAATATTCACATAAAAACTGGACCAAAACTAATTATTTATAAACAATAAATAAAATAAGAAAAAAAATGTTGCCGAAAATCGAACCCACAACTTTGAGATCATTATACCGAATACTCTCCACGTTCCAACCAACCGAAATCTAGCTATTTTTAAAATCAATAAGGGATAGCAACAAATGCTTATAATTATTTCAGTAGTTGGTTTTAATACAAACTACCTGTATCTAAGATAGGTAACCAGAGAACCAGGCACGAGCAGATTATTTGAAAATTTAAAAAGCTAAGTAGGCTTTGAAGTTGTACTTCACCAGACATCATAGAGTCAGTAAAAATAACCTGTTTCCAAATTCTACCAGAAAAGTCTACAGAAAGATTAGAACGAGCTTATGATGAATTTCTCAACTGGAGGAGAATAAAAGAAATCAAAAGTTCTTTCTCTGAAAATGTGATCCTAGCACGCATAGATGGATATTTTATACATTAATAATAACGTAGATACCTCAAAATATTTCAAAGTGAAAGCCTTTTTAAAAAGAAAAAATGACAGTTATGAACCAAAAAAATCAATGATCTTGACAACCCAGCAGATAAATCAGTTCATCACAACAGCTCCCGATTATCAATTTCTACTTATTAAGGTGAGTTTAGAGCAATGTGATATTCATAAGTTTACTGATAGAATTATGTTTACTTACAGGTTGCTTTAATTTTCGGTATATCAGGAGCATGTCGCAAACCAGAGTTAATAAAAATTACTGTAGACGACATTGAAGATCTAGGTTCAGCAGCAATAAATCGAGCAATAATTAAGATTAAAAATACAAAAAATAAAATAGATAGAAAATTCAATAATACCCATGAATTCTATGCAATATTAAAAAATATGCTAAATTAAGACCAGCAACCCACGAAAAGAGGTATTTTCTTAATTATCGACACCAAGCAAATGGTGGGTATCAACAAAATGAGGTCTGTCCCCACCTTAGTATATTTTTAAAATTCGAGAATCCAGAATCAGAATGAACACCGCCACTAAAATTGTCAGCACTGTGCGTGGAACTTCAGAAGACACTCATACTCAATCAGCCGTATTAGAAAACATAAATTTGAAACCCTCAACTTCTTCGATGAGCAAAATAATTCGAAGCAGCATCCGGGAAAATATTGAAAGAAATCTTTCGCAAACGCCGTTACAATTTACAAATTCTAAAAATAACCATTTTTCTTTTTAATTCGTATGGTTCCAAACAATTCAGTTGCTCCAAGTGTATCTAATAAGTACTTACGCTTTGTCTTTTTTTTAATAAATGTTATTTATCGTTATTTCTTCATTTCACTATATAATTAACTGTGAGTTAATGTGCACTTTTTATAGAAACAATATTAAAACATATACTGTACCAAATAAATCGTCAGCCAACTCCATATACCCGATCTGATATTTACATATTATAGATGGTCGTAGGAAAAATAGTGTACATAACTTGTGCGAAAGTGACATTTTTCACCCGAATGTCTTACGCCTTGTGCAACAATCCCACTCGCAATGTAATATACGCACTGATGTTGATGATTTTACGCACAGGTGATATTTTTACGCACTTGTGCACAAAAGTATCACTTTACGCAGTGTGAACAGTAAGTTAACACTTAGTTTACGCACTGTCGTAGAAAATATAGATTTCTACCACATTGAGTAGTGCAAAATTGTTAAAAAATAAAGGAAGAATAACTGTTTGAACTGTTTTTTGTAATAAAGTTGGTGGTTTTGTATTTTATTTAAAGCGATGATTTGGGATAATGTGAATTATTTACAGAATATAAATTTCTACCATTTTAAGTGTTATGGAAATTATAATCATAATAACTATTTTTTAATTACTTTCTACAATTAAATTTGTAATTTGCTCCATTTATCCCTCCATTTATCTTAATATACATAGTTACATGATGTAGAATTTCAAGTTCAATTACGAGCGGAAAAGTAAAAGAACGCTCGCTCCTCGGAAAAGTGCAACTTCGCGCTTTATTTTTGAAGCGCAAACATGGTACTTTTCGCTCGGTTGTAGAAAATATTTATTTATTATATAAGGGAAAAAAGTATTATATTTCAGCTCGAGGTTGTGTAATATTTTTCCCGTGTATAATACACAATTTTTTTCTGTGGCAGGAAAAAAGACGATTTAATCAAATATCTACTTTAACTTATGTGTATATATATCTGGGGAAAAAGTACTCACTTTTTTCCCGGTTCTCGGGGAAAAAAGTAATTTCATAAAGAGTTATATTTTATTAACTGTCAACAGGGATAAAATGTCAAACTTTTTCCCGTCACAGAAAAAAATTAATTATAATATCAACTACCTCCTTTTATAAACAAATCAATTCTGAATCAACAACAAATTGCATCAAATCTTTAACTCGTTGGTTATATTCATCAACAGCTTTCAATTCGAAAGAGAAGTTACTCATAACATCTTTTCCAGATTCGGTTTCTGCATCTAAATCAGGTACTTCGTCCTTTCCACAGTACATTATCTTTATTATCATCATAGACATGCATAGCCCATAATTGATGAATTTTTTCCAGTGTTGTTCCAAAAGACTATACGGTAAAACTTCTTCAGGATCACATGAAAAATCTCTCAGATTCTCGCAGAGGGTGTCGTGATAGAGTTTGAGGTAGTCTTTGTAGTCGTAGAGCACTTCTTTTTGACTATTTGCGAGGAAGAAGTAGGTTAAATCCGCAGCGGGTGATCCCTTTTTTGCTAATTGCCAATCCAAAATACACACCTCCGATACTTTCCTGGTGGTTTCTGGGGACTGCGAAAACGTTAATGTATTAGAAAATATTAAAAACCGCCAAAATCAAACAATTATCAGCATGAATCCAAACAAATGTTCAACAAAAAATAATATTTGCGAATTCAGTCACGACAAATGGAAGGTTAACACTGTTGCATTGACGAGTTTAATAAGCCTAGTTACTTTGGCAATAAAGTTCAGCAATATTTTTTTTTTCAAGACCCTAGTAGATCACAGAATTGGGCGCAAGATAAGTATTTTTTTGGGATTCTAGCACTGGTAATAATTTTTCACGTTTCCAGGACCGGTAATAAATCTAGCAATAAATCTTAACTTCCTTATTAGGAACTCTGCCAGTTTCATATTTCAGGATAACAATCAGGATCAGTTGAAAAAAAAAACAACATGTTCAGAATACGTTTTCCGGACGTCCAGGGCAAGCTTCACTCCAGCAATAAATCTTAACTTCCTTGCTGGAGTGAAGCCGGCCCTGGACGCCCGGAAAAATCATTCTGAACATGTGGATTCTGCGGAACGAAATTCAAAAAACATATTCGAGTGCAAATCCATAATGGGTATGTGCCAAATTTTTGATTATCCATACGATTAGAAGTGGGTGAAATTTGATTCGGAAAGTTCTCATTATTGTCATCATTATTGCATTAAAATAATGAAATTATTGTATTGTCGTCGATCCTTGATATGCGCGTCAAATTTTAGAATATTCGGAAGATCATAAGTGGGTAGAAACTGAATTTGAAATTTTTTATCATTATTCTTACATTTGTTCAATGAGGTCTTTGTGTTGCCATCGATCCTTGCCAAGTTTCAGATAATTGGGACGATTGGAAGGCGGTGAAAATAGAATTTAAAAATTCACATTATAATTATAATATAAATCGCCTAAATGGATGACCTTCAAAAAAAATAATTATCTGAATAGAAAATTTGATACAAATTGGTAGAGCCGTTTGCGAGATCCAAAAATTCACATCAACGTTACTATTATTATTAAAATCGCATTTTTTAGGAGAGAAGCTTATGAAAATGAACTCATGAATCAGAAACTCATATAAATGATTTTTTTTTCTGAGGGAAAAAAGTTTGACATTTTATCCCTGTTGACAGGTAATAAAATATAACTTTGTATGAAATAACTTTTTTCCCGGATATATATACACATAGGTTAAGGTAGATATCTGACTGAATCGTCGTTTTTCCCGTCACAGAAAAAAATAGTGTATTATACGGTTTTTTGTCTCCCTCCGCTTCGCGTCGGGAGACAACACAAACTCGAGCTAAAATCTTATACTTTTTTCCTTTGTATAATAAATAACAATTTTTTTCCAAATCAATGAAGCCATTGTCGAGATCGAAAATATATACAAGAAAAAAAAACACTGTTCAGTGTGTAAACTGTTAAGTTGGCTATACGAATGATAATTTTCCAGATTTTTCATCGAAGAACAGGAAAAAAATCACATATAAATCCGTAAAATAATATACCATACAGAAGGAATCAGTATCGAGCATTGTGCACACATCCCAAGAAGTACTAATGAACAAAAAATTCAAAATTTATGCCATTTTTTTTTAATTCCTCTTTATTCTTACAAAGCCTTGACAAAATTATATTTACCTCATACTTGAACATCAGGTTATTGCACCAGCAATCACCATGGTTCACAACCAAATTCCATTTAGGATTTTTTATCTGTTTCGAGAAATAGTCCTGCAAATTATTTGAGAATTTCTCCAGAACTTCCAACATTTTTCGGTCATCATCATGTGCTTTGGAAACAGTCCCAATAAACGAGTCCGCGAAGGCATTCAACTTGTCTGGTTCCTCGAATGTCTCATAAAATGCTTGTTCTCCAATATCCTTCGTAAGATCGTCGAAAAGTTTTGGCTTCTTGTGGGCCATTGCCAATGAAATCGAATGAAATTTGGCGTATTCGACGAATACGGCTTTTATGTGTTCAGCGTTCATCGGGATCTTCCTGTTCCAGAGATTGTACCCTGTCTCTAGCAAGTTTTCCATCACCAAACACTCATGGCCTACTATCAAAGACGTTCCATACAACTTGGGGTGTCCGGTGAAAGGGTGGAGTACGTTGAACTCCTCTTGAAGTTTCTTGAACTCCACGAATATCGTTTCATAAACGTATAGTTCTCGACAATACAATTTCCGGATAGGAACGGCTTTCCTGAAAGCCTCGCTGTTAGATGCGGATTTGAGGATCAGCTCCAATTTGCGCTCATTATTTTTGATAGTTACTTTCGTTATAACCCCCAGATAGTTGTCACCCTTGACCGAACCTGGGGATGTAGTCACTTCGAAGTCACTAGTGAATCCATTTTGAAGGGCAATCGTGTTGATAAGTTTGCTCTGCCCTTCAGTCAGTTGCACATTCATTGTCACAGCCTTCTTTGAACAGTATCGTCAATCACTCTGGAGTGAATGAAGCGTTGTGTGTTTGACTTTTGGATAAATATGTTTGGTTTGTTGAATTTGGTCTGTATAACAGGTACAATTATTCAAAAATCATTATGTCCAATTATAATACCTACACTTAAAATGACATTAATGGAATACTGTGACTCTGCAAAATTGAATCCTCTTACCGGGCGGCCTTGAAAATAAAATGGACACACGTGTATGTTTCCTTTTCCGAGAAAATGTTATAAATCGTCTCCACATTTGAGATTTGTAACTTGGTGCAACTTTATCCGTGTTATTTGTTACCTACGGCTTGGATCATGGTCGTTCCTCGGCTGAACGTTCTCAAATATAAAGGGTGTCCCATAGAAATCCTACCGCAAGGCATTGAAGGTGTGATTTTTGTTTAAATCCATAAGCACGTCAAGTTTGTTCGTCAGGGAGACACCTTTTGACAGAAAAAGCATAGCAAAAACGTCCCACGGGTGTCATCCTCCATTTCAAAAGGAATGTGGGTCAAATAAAACTTCTCCGAAAAGTGCTTTTAATTCCCTTCACCTAAATTGCTAGTGAGTTCTTGAGAATAGATTCACTCGTTTGGAAATTATAGTACTACGAAATTTTGCTGCGAAAAACAAAGTTTCTTCCTTCAAGTATATGGAAGGGTGCACACAGCTTGACAGTTTCACTTATCCGCACAAGGTTGTCAATCATTGAATAAAGATTGGTATTTGCTGTTTGGCTTTGGAATAGATATGACCTTGTATGGCGATATAATGTTTGGTTAGTCGAATAGAAGTCAGTGTATACAATTATTACCATATTTTATTACGATTATTATACACTTAACTAATAGAAGGCTGTGGCACAATTTTACCGTGTTACCGGTCGGCCTTGATCATGGACGCACATGTAACATTTGAACGATCCTCGGCTGAACTCAAATATAAAGGGTGGCCCATCGAAAACTTACCGCAAGGCATTGAGGTGGGGAACATATTTTTCGACAAAATCCAAAAACCCGTCAGGTTTATTTGTCAAGGAGAAAACTTTTGACGGAAAAAGCATAGTAAAACGTCTTAGGGTGTCATTTTTTTCAATTCCAGCTCTCAACCAAAATCTTGTCCTTGAATCTGAAAGGTGAATTTTCTATAAACAGAATGTTTGTTGTTAACAAATGCCTGTTTCACGTTGAAAACCTTCACCTCAAAAATATAGATAGATGAAAATATAGTAGATAAAATGAATCAAATACCAGCTATGAGAATAATATAACCAAATTGTTCTTGGTGTAGATGAGGACGGGAATAGAATTTTGGAGATGCTTGTAAATATTTCGACAGAGGTCGTTAAGGAATTCTGTGACAATGAAAAATCTTAAAGATGAATGGTCGAGATACTTGGTGATGGACAACTCCAAGATTGTAGATACATTTATTGGCCAACTTTATTAGCCAACTACAGATTCCACGAAAAATAGGCCAACTTAGTCTGTCACAATATTTGGACACTTTTACCGTAGAAGAATGGTGTCGAGAAACCTACTCGTTCAAAATGCAAAGAGAGTGGGAAGTACACGGAAACCATATCGATTAAAAAAATTCCAAAAACTCTCTCAAACAAGAAATGTCATAGAAGAAGTAACTGTTGCTATTGATATTACTTCAGGATATAAGCAACTCTGCAACAGAAACAGCAGACCTTTGACGTTTCAGTCTGTATGCTTTTTCCAATCACATACTGGGACTAAAATTAATATACACACTACACGGTTTGCTCTATACACCCTTACAATGAGTATAAAATTACTGTAGGGTGTCTCCCAAATAGTTCAAAAACAGTTTTGGACGAAGGGGCATAGGTTCTTTCTTATGAGTTCTGCTCTAGATTGCACATTTGTTTATTTTCATTGAATGTTGTATTATTTATTTTATTTTTAACATGTAATCATCTTCTTCAGCAAGCAAGGAACTCTAGTAATTGGACCCTGAAGCACTATTGCCTCACCCTGTATAATTGTTTCGTATTGTTGTGTAAATATACAAATGTGAACATCTGATTTGTAGATACGAAATAAGGTGTTTATCGAGAGTTCACTGAACCTACCTAAAATATTCAGAATGTGATATGAGTGAACTTAAATTTATTCAAACCGATGCCGACGGGTTTCTTACAAAATAAGAATAAATCGAATAATAGATGCAGTTCGTGGAATTTAGGATACTGAAGGAATATTATGGAAAAATATCAATTTGAGGATGCAAGTAGGATCCTTGGCATGGACCAATGTTAGGTGAGCGCCTAGTGAGAATCGGAATCGGGGAAAAAAGTTTAATAAAATAAATATAAAAAACATTCAATGATTTATTCATGAAATAGTGAACTGAAAATTAGAGAATAATAATAATATGTATAGTATGAGAAACAAATAACTTTGTTAATTTTTATATTTTCCTTAAAACTTGAGATTTGAAACGTCACTACACTGAAAATAAAGTTTCAAGCTTCCAACAGAATATTCAAAAATTCATTTAATTTTTCATATAGAACATATTATTTTTCACTTTTTTGTTCTAGTTCTCTTTGCATTCATTTCATTCTGTACTCTTTAGCATGAGAATTTCTTCAATTATCTGTCTGAATAGGTCTGACAGTTCACCAGTCACCTTCAAGATTCTCGACACTTACTCAAGCTTAATAAATACATACATACAGGTCAAACTAGTAAAGTTGGGCGAGCGTATCCTTCTCACCAAAAACCCTTTTCTACCTGTGAACTGCAAGAATTCTTGAAGACCAATGCTCAAATAACTAATTCACTAATTTCGAGTTACAATTCAAAATTAAGAAAAAAATATCGCATTTCCGCTCTACCCTTCGTACAAACTTGATTCGTGTTAGGAAATAATATATTTAATACTACTTACTCCAAGTTTGCAGAACTTCTGGAATTTTTTCAACGAGTATAGATCAAAATTCAAGTTGAGTGCCATTTTTACAATGTTGTGGACGAAGGGGAAACCGCTGGGGAATTTTGGTGTATATGTCTTGGGTATCAGTGGCATTACTTGAAAATTATCGGGCATTACAGGTATTACTCGGGTATTAGAGGAATTACTCAGGAATTATTGGGCATTAATCGAGCATTACATGGGTATTACAGAAATTATGAATGAGAACAATTATGCACAATAGTAATCAGGGTGAAAAGCATAATAAAAGATCGTCGAAACATGGGAATTGGAATTGTCTGAAAAATTAGAGAGCAGTAGCGGATTGTGCAACGAAAAAAAAAGGTCATCCCACTTGTTCTTGACAACAAACATAACATTAAGACACGATTTTATATTTTTATCACTTTTCTGACGGGCATTACTATCATTACTTAGGGGGGATTACTCGGGAATTACTGGGTATTACTTGGGTATTAGTAGCATTACTTACGATTTTTGGGAATCAGAGTGCACACAATATTCTCGGCGGTTTCCCCTTCGGTTGCGGACTTCGGAACAGGTTGCAAACTGCGATTTATTGCTTTCTCGGTGTACAATGATTCATTCAACCAACGGTAACATTTGAAAACTTTTGAGATTATTATGAATTGTGTCTATTTCTACTGGCTTACTACTACATATGAGAATTCCTTCGATTCAGGAGGCGGACAGTAATTCATAATATAAGTTCAAGATCTTTCAGCTAAATACCGTTTCTTGATGTATTTGCATGGTGGATATAGCAGAAACGAAAAATGTTTTTAGTTTGTTACAAAGGTCGAGGACGCCAGGTACATTATGCAATTGTGCCGATTCTGAAGGTTTCATAAGTTATCTTTATTTGAAGTGTGATATACATAGTATCTCGACTAAAATCACCTCAAAACAATCATAATGTGTTGAACAATACAATATAAATCCTAAATTCGGCCAGAGTGAATGTGATCATTTATCAGCTATGGCAAAACTTGAACTACTAACTGAGTGTCAAAGTAAACTCATCAACACCATTGCCCGTCAAAATGGATTCACCGATGAATTCGAAGTGAATATTTCCCCGGGTTCGGCCAAGGGTGACAACTATCTTGGGGTTATAACGAAAGTAACTATCAAGAATGATGAGCGTAAGTTGGAACTAATCCTTAAATCTGCATCGATAAGCGAAGCTTTCAGAAAAGCGATGCCAATCCGGGCAATTTTTCATCGGGAATTATACATTTATGAAAATATTTTCGTGGAGTTCGAAAAATTCCAAGATGAGTTCGATGTTTCCCATCCATTCAATGCACACGCCAAGTTATATGGAACATCTTCGGAAGACGGCAAAGAGTGTTTGGTGATGGAAAACATGTTAGAATCTGGATACAAACTCTGGAACAGGAAAATTCCGATGAACGCTGAACACATTAGGGCAGTATTCGTCGAATACGCCAAATTTCATTCCATTTCGCTAGCAATGGCCCACCAGAATCCAAAACTCTTTGACGATCTAACGAGAAATATTGAGAAAAACGTATTTCGAGAACATACAGAGAATCCAGAAAAGGTGTCAGGCTTTGTTAACTCTCTTATCGATACGGTTTCCAAAGGATTTGAAGATGACCCAAAAATGTTGGAAGTTCTGAAAAAATTCGCCGATTTTATGCCGAAATATTTAATGAAAGACATGGCAAATCCTAAATGGAATTTGGTTGTAAATCATGGGGATAGCTGGTGCAATAACCTGATGTTCAAGTACGAGGTAAATA
This sequence comes from Chrysolina haemoptera, assembly GCA_958298965.1. Classification (NCBI taxonomy): domain Eukaryota; kingdom Metazoa; phylum Arthropoda; class Insecta; order Coleoptera; family Chrysomelidae; genus Chrysolina; species Chrysolina haemoptera. Next base: position 7,081,614 of record OY282603.1, on the reverse strand, counting down.
TAATTTTGTTAAAGCTTGAAAGAAATAAGTCAGAAAGCTCATCAATTGAACTATTGTGGTGGTCGGTGGTCTAAGGCGCAAGCCTTTCAGAACTTCAGTATAGCGGTAGCCCGATGTAGGTACGAGGGATTTTTTCTCAAGTACCCAATATCGGAATCGATGGACGACCACAGTCCTTGTTGAAAGCAAGTGTATTGTGTGTTGTCTAGATGCCAATCTCGGCTAGTGCTAGCTTGTTGTGCACGCCGGCCACCCGAGGTGGTGCTGTAGGTTTTCCTGCAGCTGAAAAGTGAATACGCCACCAAAAATCTGTAAGTCGCTCCGGAGCGCCACGGCAAATAATAATAATAGCCGTCCTCTACCCGCACAGGCCATGTCTTTGGGTACACTCTACGAGTGTTTATGAGGGAGTATTATTATTATTATTTTATACAAAGTTTTATTTCGAAAAATATCTTTGGTATTGTTTCTATGAGTTTTTTATCCATTCAAAGTAGACATAGGAGAGTTTGGAGTTTTTTCAAATATTTATTCTTTGAAGGATATTTGAAATTGGGACACTTCGTATCATTGCATTTCTTCCTCTCTGATCTAGACATACGAGTTGTCACAGAAAGAGAGCAATTCGATAATCAAATATACGATATGTGTTCTCTTTCTCTTACTAACTTTTTCTTTTGCTCGAATTTTTTCACGAATTTTCTATATTTATACTCCCAACCATTCTCTTACTTACTGTTAGAGGAAAATTTTTGAGAAAATTGCTCACAGCCACAAAAAGAATTTGGTGAAAAAGTTTTATTTTTTTTTATTTTTTATTAAATGGATTTCAAATACATCACGTCTTATCGTCACACTTCTTTATTCTTCCCATAACGGAACTCATAAATGTTTTTCAATGATCCATTGAAAGCAATTAAAAAACTTATTTCAATAATCTATATTTCGTATCCTGTCAAAAACTCTTATATCAACTTTTTTTTCCAATGAGTTCATATTAACTGTAAAGAAAAAATCTGAAAGAGATTCGCATTTTCATTCAGATAGTTAATTTTTTTTATTATCTCTTGTTTTCATTGAAAATTCAAAAACATAATTGAGATAGGGAGAATGCTATTCTTTTGAATAACAGAATAATAGAATAACAGATAACAGAATAACACAGTAACACAATAACACAATAACACAATAACAGAATAGCAGAATAACAGAATAAGAATAACAGAATAACAGAAAAACAGAATATTATTGTTTTGAATAACATCATTTTGAATAACATTCTCCCTTTCTCAATTATTCATTTGACTTTTCAATGAAAACTAGAGATAATTTAAAAAATCAACTATTTTACTGAAAATGCGAATTTTAACTTTAAGATTTTTTCTTTTCACAATATCTATCAAATGTAGTTCTATGTCTAACGTGGCTTTGACCGGGGAAGTAGTTGTTTTCTGTTAGATATTAAAAAGAAATTTTTCAATTTTAATGTAGAAATTCCCCTTTTCAATATATGGATCTATTCGTCCATTCAGAACTGGGTTGTGTTTATTAGCCAGGTATTTTTTTATTTCTATACATCCCACTATATTTGGTTTAAAATTTTTTTGGTTGAATGTCTAGGATTTTCGTATTTTTTGTGAAATCGTGAATGTTTTCTATGCGGTGAATGGCATACTATAAATCTTGATTATATAATCTGCAACTTCTCAAATCTCTCTTCGAATCTCTTCAATATCCCAAAACTTTACCTACCAATGTATCTTCCAATATTTAAGAAAATGACATTCTGTAGCTAGGTTAGTTCAAAATTCAAAATATGTCGAAATGATTGTTAGCAATGAATGTTAGTGTTGTGTGAATTGTGATGTATCATTTTCACTCGACCCATTCCTTCAAAATGAATTTAGATGAATATATTAATAGACGAAACTGTAGAATATGATATCGAACTAGTACTCAAAATTTCATGTACCTCATACAAGATACTTTCAAAAATGAGTTTATTGATATAATAACATTTCCACAGGATACAGACACCACCAGGAAAGTATCGAAAGTGTGTATTTTGGATTGGCAAGTAGCAAAGAAGGGATCACCTGCAGCAGATTTAACATACTTCTTCCTAGCTCACAGTCCGAAGGAAGTCCTCTACGACTACGAAAACTATCTCAAACTATATCACGACACCGTCTGCAAGAGTCTGAGAGAATTTTCATGCGACCCCGAAGATGTATTCCCGTACAGCCTCTTGGAACAACACTGGAGAAAATTCGTTAATTTTGGAATACAAATGGCTATGGCAATAATTAGGGTGATGAACTATGATACAGACGAAGCACCAGATTTAACTGATATAACCGAATCTGGAGGAGACATAACGGATTCTTTTCCTTCTGATTTAAAAAATTCCGTTGAATATTACCAACGAGTCAGAGATTTGTTAAAATTCGTTATTGATACAGAACTGATTTGTTTGTAGGGAAATCGGTGATTGAAATAATCGAGGATTTTGTGAAAAGTAAACTGACTTCCACACAAATAGAGTGGTGTTCTTGAAGTCAGTTCCATTTGAATAATCACTTATGAATTTTCATCTTCATTGGAACATGTAGCCTGGTACACCATCCACCACAGCACAACCGTTGTGACATTATCATCATCGTAGTAATTTTTTTAGGAATAGCTTGCGTTCATGTTATTGCATGGACATGGTCCAAATGTTTCAATGAACATTTCCATGCAACTAGCAATTGCGGAGACATCCTTGTAGGACTCTGCACGGAAATTAATTAGATGTAATTCAACGTTCGTTGTGGTATTAGCCAGGAAAGTAGTTGTTTTCTGATGGATTTCCGACCCAATTATTTTTATTGTATAGGATTATGGCAATGAGCGTCGTCCTGGTTGTGCAGGACATCTTGTTTCTCTCTTGACAAGCTTATTGTGAACAATGCATGCAGATTTCCTTGAAATGATTAAAAAAACATAGTAATTAGGTCAAGAGAGAAACAGATGTCCCTACCAGGACGATCAGTACGAGCTATGGTTTCTGAGAAACACCACCGCAATGATTGTTAAAGGTAGTTTTGGTGGGTGAAGTTCACTCTTCTAACTTAAGAACTGTTTTGATTTCAAAAAGTCGTATAACCTCAACATTTTAAAACTTAAAAAAAATCTAATTCTGCTAATTTCAATTGAATAATATCCCTGTAATGCTGATTTGAATTGTAACTTTTCATTAGAGACTAACAATGTATTGGAGAAACGAAATGGTCGATATGTTGTTGATATTCGGGGAGTGCAGGAGAATTTTCGAGAAGATTCCTGGCAAGACGCTTTCCGCATGAGTATTTCGCTAGGGAAAAAGAGCAGTTCGGAAAAGAATAGGATAATCATAACAATTCCCAGCTCATTGACTTGTGAATTGGTAAATCAGGAAAACAATTTCAATTTCATTTATCGAAATGGAAAGATCATGTCATGACTACATGGCAGAAAGACTGATACTTCTCCAACAACTATGCAAGTATGATATTTTTCAAATAGTGCTGGCAACTGTCGATCTTTGCATTTCCAAGCCTAATCATCGAATTCGGGACACAGTCAACATTATGTTTTTGAATAAAATGCAGTTCAACAGCCGATCAAGAAACGAAATCCAATTTATGATACACGATTGCATGAAGAATTTTAAGACAAATAATGAGATTTCAACCAGTTATATCTTACAACTGGATGAAAAAAATCATCGTAAGGTTCAAATAAAGCGCAATCATTGATTACGTACCTTCCTAAGGTAAATTTGAATATACAGTGTGTCTCACTTCTCATGGAAACACCCCCGTATCTTCCGTAATAATTGAGGTAGAATGATGAAACTCTCAGGACAGATGAAAATGGTCAGAATGCACCTGCCACCTCAATTGGGTTGTCCTAAGTTATATACACTGCCCACCATGCGAAATAGGCTCGAAATTCTTTCAATGTTCTCTTCAATTACCAAAGCAACCAAGTGTTCGTGCAAAATGAAAGTTTGTCCGTTAAAATAAAAACCTCTTGTGGTATTACTCTTGAAAATATGTATTATTGGTAAAATTGGTGTCCTGATTCCCAATCCGTTGAGTCTATTGTCTCCTAATCTAATTTTTCGCAAAACTGGCTAGGTTCATCTCCCCTGGCGAGCAGTGTATGTGACTCAGATCAAGTTCATGCAAGATTTAGACTCATCGCCGGTATATCTGATGCTCATGGAATTCACAGAGATTCACTAGAATAATTACGGAAATTACGAGGTTGTTTCTATGAGAAGTGAGACAAATTCGGATTTTTCAGGACTGAAATTTTTTCAGGAAAAAAGTGTGTCTGTAGTAAGTTGGTGGTCCTGATCACGAATCTTAAAGAATTTCGAGCCTATTTTGCCTATTTATTAGTGACAGAAAAACATTGGAATCATATCAAGGTAAACACGAATCTGCTCGAAATTAAGGTGGAGTCCAGTTCAACACGCTGACGAAATGTCCTCAGAGAAAAAAGCATGGCATACTGTGAAACGAAAAATGGATTACCACCCAGTAATACATTGTTTTAATAGCTCAAAGTTACGTGAAGTTCATTTCAACCATTTTAAAAAGGCAACTGTATCATTTTATGGGAAGTCATGGACGCGCAGGCTAATATTATTATTAACTCGGATTTATGCACACCGCTTTTTCATTAATCTGGAACTTTCAACTGTCGTTAAACGTAATGTACTTTAGAAATGTTGATGCCTTTATGCACTTGTTTTATTAAATTCCAACTCTTCTTCTTTATAATTATTTTGACATCAGCATCACCTCAAGGTGACACCTTTTTCGACCATGAATCTTACTGAGACCTTTCTTATACCAATTCATTGTTCCATTGGTGAATTTTATTATCTTTTAAAGCGTGCAATGGGAATTAATAATGCATTGTTATCTCCATTTATTGCCATCGCAGATTAGAGTCTGGGCAATTTATAATGAATCTGAACTATTGGCAGCAAACAATAAAATTGCATCTTTCGAGGAAGAAATTGCCGAAATGAAAGAGATAAGCTCCCAGTCTAATACTTCGGTGGAAAGTCTCTACCAATCCAGAGATACTTTGAATATCGATCTGGATCTGGAAGATATCAACAATATTCTCTTTTTTCCTGAGAAATCGATTTGATGAATAAGTATTGAAACTTGAATACATGTTTGTTGATAAATGTATGAACTCAATAACACTCGGTATGAGAACTTTTATCGAGGGAAAACCGCTTAGGAAATTGTGTACATCAATTCCCAAAAATCCCAAATAATTCCTCTAATACCCAAGTAATTCCCTAGTAATACCGAACTAATGCCACTAAATATTTAAAAAAAATGTTTTCTTCTCTTAATCCTGTCCATTACTAATGCTCACTAATACCCATAATGTCTTTCACAATATCTATCAGATGTAGTTCAATGTCCAGCGTGGCTTTAGCCGGGGAAGTAGTTGTTTTCTGTTACATATCACAAATGAATCACGTTTTTCATTTTTATTTTTCAATTTTCATGGAGAATGTTCCCCTTTTTCAATGTGAATACAGTTCAATCAATGGATTAATAAAAATAATATAGGCCTCAGTTCTCACTGTTCACCACGCTACGTGCTCGCATACGAATGTTTACAGTAGGCTTTGTTTCATTAAAAGACATAAATGGTTCTGTCACCTTGAAACATTTTCATGATTAAATCACAAAATTTGACTAACTTGTCATTTATCAATTTCAAAAGCACATATCATTATATTTATAGGTCATTTTCTATGCTATAACTTCATTGTCATTGTTAACTTTTGATACAATGTCAATTTTCATTCATTTAGTTAGACAGTAGACTAAGCTTCAGCAGACATGTGTTACTTTGCCTGTTGAAACTTTCTTAAATCTTTTCTGTTTATGGTACCTCTTGGTTTTGGGATACGCTTTTGTCGCTTTGGGGAGTGTGAAGGTTCTCATTAGACCTATCGCATGATCCTGAGCATGGAATTGGTTTCACAACTTACCAAGGGACTGTGTCTTAAGCCTGGTTCTGTGCACTTCGGGTGGAGGTTCTCATTAGACCTTTCTCCCGGTTTGTCATATTTCCTTGGGTTTGGATTAACAGAACTATAAATAGATTTACAGATCAATTTGACTAATTGGTCATTCAACAATTTTCAAAACATAGATCAGTGTTTCTGGAAGTTCATGTTCGAAGCCAAACGTCATTGTCATTGTCAACTTTTGACACAATGTCAATTTCATTCATATTTCATTTAGTTTGACAGTATACTAAGTTCAGCAGACATGTGTTACTCTGCCTGTGGCAACTTTTATCCAACTCAATCCTGGAATAAGGATTTTTTTAAATGTTAATCATATGATGTCCCGTTTTAAATTTTTACATGGTCCTATGGACACATGATATTTTTATGGTCTGGCTCTTGTACAACTGACGAGTAAGTAATTTTTCAATTTTTCAAAATTCACATTATCAACATTTCTTAAATTCAATTCAATGTCACTTACTTACAGGTACGCACTGATGATGACTTTATAGTCGAAAGCGCTTTGCTATAATTTTATAAATAAATTTCTGCACGAAATACAAACCTTTTCTTCATCCAATAAATAAAGTTCAGTCATAAAGCAGTTCACGACCTACCATTCGACCAAAAATAAATTCAGAATAAAATTTAATTCCGTTTAAAGTTAACATTTTAGGACATACTGTGTAACACTCTCCGAGGAATACTCTATGTATCGATACAATTGTAAGCGTCGTATATATATTTTTGTTTGAAGTTTGTATATCCTTTCTCTTCTTCAGAAACTCATAAACGAAGTTGGGTATTATTATGCTCAACTTCCTTATCAGGCACTGCTTTTGAACCACATGAGTATAAGTTTATTGAATGAATAAGTAGGAAATTTCAGAATTCTTCGCTGAAAACTCACACCATATATCACTCCTAAACTTTTTCACAACGTCCAATATTTCATCACATTTTTCAGACCATTAGCACCTTTCAATAACTTCTGAGACAGCTGTGATGAGAAATATTCAAACAGACACTACCATTATTTCACAACCCTTGTCGATACCACTAACCACTTTATATATATATATCGTATGATGAATGACGGATCAGGGATCACTGAAAGAACGAAGATCCACACACTTCATTATTTCCATAGTTATTGATGTTCGAAGTTGATGACACGTAAAAATGTTTATGGGAAGTTGGAGAAAATCAAATTGTCTGTCTGTGGACTTTCACTATCTATCCGTTCTCGCCTCTGGGGATTTGAAGTTATTTACTGAAGTTAGTGAAAAAATAGTCTGGTCATCAAAGAGGTTATGAACTCTGTGTACAGGGTGGGGCCGATTGCTCCAGTTATATGATAGCGAAGATAGATCAATAATGAAAACAAACTAGACTAGACATGGAGCGTATGACCAACCAGTCACCACGAATATTTCTTAGAGATATCTTCAGGACATCCACAAAAGACATTCGGGACATCTTGAAGACGGCCAATAACTTCGTGGTTACGTCTTCAAGATGTTTTTAAGACGTTCGTTGTTACGAATCAGGACACCTTTACAACATACTCTTCATGTCTAATTCAAGTCAATAAAGGACCAAAATTGAACCAATTCAGGATATCTTAAAGGCGACTTTCTCATGTCCAAGGGAAGTCCATAATGGACCCATCAAAAACATTGAAAATATTTGTAAGGATGCAGCAAATGACAATAAAGACTCTTTTTACTTTTGTGAGAGCTTTCGTGACTGAAGAAGAAATAAATCCATTCCGATAGCTCTTACAAAAGTAGAGTTTTCTTTATTGTCACAAACATTTCTAGTTTTCTTTCACTATGTGTGTCATTTCATATTTTTTCTATTACTAAGAAGTTCGTTATAAATACTTTGTTCTGGTTTTTTTTACTACTCATCAGGTAGTACCTTATTGTCCTTACATACATACATATACATACCTGCATATACAGTATCGAAAACTTTTCATCTGGGGTATAGACAGAAATCGCGAGCAACAAGGAACGCAATGATATGATGATATGCTCTCTCAACATAATAGCAAGCTATTCTTTACGCTCCTATGAAACCACCATACCCAAGATGAAAACTTTCCGATACTGTAAGTATAGGAGTATAGGTGAACCTTTTTTATGTCCCAGGGTATTTCTATAACGGACAAGGTTGGTATTATAGACGATTATGGGTCAGAGAGATCAGAAAAAAGCATAGAACTAACTTGGAGCCATCTTCAGTTTTAAAATTAAATAAGGAACAATTTAAAATTTGTAGGACTTATTGAACTCTCCAACTGATGATCTAGGCGATTGGGATTGATAGTGTAAAGCTACATGACTTTAAAAATGGGTTATAGCAGTTTTGACCAAAATTGGAAAATAATTGCCATTTATTCACTTAGGATTGACAAAAAACTGAAACAAGTCCATCAATTTCGCGGTTTTTTGGCCACCAAACATTTTCCACAACCTCCTCGAGGTCGAAAACTTGGATTTAACATCACTAAGCATGTGCAAACAAAATACTGAAATTTCATTAACTTGGGAATTTTTCGTCGTGACACTTCTTTTCCACGACCTGCCGACTGAACTATGTAGTACACGGAAAAAGCAAATAAAGTGCTGAGGCGCGTGATTTAGATGCCAATAGATTTCCTCCGAGACATCAGCTAACGGCTCGAATGTGCGTTAATTGAATTCGAAGGGTTCTCGATACCGAGGCGTTCAAGATAATAGCGAGAAAATGCGGAAACGTCGATCTGTTATGTTGGAGGATCTTCAAGATCCTAATGGTTTAATTCTGTCGGTTACTGATTATAGGCAATGTTAATCACGATTGGAAATATACAGGTGAGTCAGAATACGAGCGACAAACTCCGAATACAGATTCCTCACCTCATTTCGAGATGAAGAGTTCCTGCACGATAAAAATTAGGATTTAATATTTGTTCTTGAAAATTCCTGTAGGGAAAAATTTAAACTTGGTACATTGGAGTTTATCAACGTAATAATTTAAAGTAACATTTTTTTTTTTAATATTAGAAAATAAGATGTGGAAATTTGTTTGACCCACCTTGTAGATTATGCAATTGTGTCACAAACTACTACATAGTTATAGCTGAAATTTAAAAATTGTTTTGCCCCGAAATTAGGTGGGCTCGATCTACCATTTTTTTTTTTTTTTTTTTTCGTAGACTCTAGTGTGTTTAGCTAGCAAATGTCGCCTTAGTAAAGATATTTCGCAGTTTTCCATTTTCAAAATCGCCGTACTTTTATTACTCTTTGGATATTGCTCGACTATGGAATAATATATAATTTTTTTCCTTTTATCAGATACACCTTAATTAACTTCAACTCGTCTGCGGTCAAGCACAATTTTTATTGCCGCTTGTTTCGCGGAACAAAGTTGCAAGTCAACACAAAAATCGTCAAAGCTGAGTTTCTGCTTAAGTATATGCTTTTATATTATAATGTAAATAAGCAGATAATTGCCGCGAAACAAGAGGAAAAAAAACATGTGCTTAGAATGTGACACTGTGTTGACTGCAGCTGAAAGTGTAAAAAACGCAGTCTCGGTCTACTTCTGTGTCGATGTCATCAAATTCTGACACTTTTTCATCTACGATATATTCTGAGCTGTTGCTTTGAAAAGGTGCCGATTCCATTACGGACAAATCACTTAATTCAGACATATTCTTTACTGTTACGCTGTTTATCCTTGATCGGGGGCCAATTTGCTGCAACCTTGGTGAATCCCCTAATTTAACGCTTTGGTGTGAATTTCACGGATCGCTATCAAGTAATATCAAGTAGTTTGATTTTACTGATATCAAGTCAAGTAGTTCACACCGTAAATTGGATCAAGTAAAATATCAAATTTTCAAGTCAAGTATTTAAGAAAAAATTCAAGCTACTTGGCTTCATGAATCCTTGGTTGTACCGAGAATTGTCGGTGCAGAAAAACGAGCACTCAAGCAATAACTACAAATGGTAATGATAATGTAGAAGAGGAAGAAATTGGAGAAAATTATTCCCAACATCTATTTTTCAATAAATTTACCATGAACATTTTTTGCTCAAGCGGAAATCCAATGAAATTAGTTAAATTGAGATCATGTGATTGAATACAACCAATAAGAACAACATTATACTGATAACAGACCCAGCGGTCTGTTTTCACTCTCAGGCACGTTGCTATGGATATACATATTTTGATTTATTTCGATAATAACGTCAAAATGTCAGTGATGTCATGATTTGGTTGTAATGCTGACGAGAAGATTGATGAAATTTTCTCATCAAATATATCAAAATAAACTGTTTACAATAACAACTTTGCATGGAAATCATTTATAGATTATTGCAATGTTACAAAGTATCGGTTAGCAAAAAATTTTCTATTCGAATAACCCTCGAACATTGATAAATATAACAACTTCCTCAAGCTTGTTGCTTATAGAAAACAGACCTCCGCCTTCGGCGTCGGTCTGTTTCCAAGCAACAAGCTTTCGGAATTTGCTATAATTATCAATGTCCTTAGGTTATTACTACTGAAAACAAACTGAATTAGTTATAATATTTATCTTCCAAATAAATGATAATGATGATGTAGAAGAGGAAGAAACTGGAGAAAATTTTTCCCAACGTGTACTTTTCAATAAATTTACCATAAAAACAAACTGAATTAGTTATTATATTTATCTTCCATTCATTTGGCTGCCTAGATATTTTTTCAGTATTGAACTTATTATTAATCCATTTCAAAAGATATACTTTAGAATTTTATGATGGTAATATCAAAACAAGAATTTGTTTCCTAGAAATAATAGAATAAAACGTTGTGATATTGACAAATTTTCCGACAAATACGTACATTTTTAATCCATAAAGTCAAAGTACTTTCAATTATACACACTTCAAAGAAAGAATCGTCAAAATCGCAGTAGTTTTGATCAGTTACGAAATAAGAGTTTAGTTAGTGCTCCTCCACTATCACATTCGTTTCATCCGCTCTCAGAAACCATTAGTAACAGATGTTGCAACTGAAACTCGTTTTTTTTTCAGGAATTGGCCGTTTGGACACTGGTATTGCACCGTGAGCAACTTTATTGCTAATGCAACAGTAGCAGCCAGCGTTTTCACTCTGACGGGGATATCCTGTGATAGGTTCGTATGTATATGATGGTATTTTCTAATTAGTCAGTTCAGCGCGCGAGGTAATATCAACTGAAGCGGCATAACATACCTACACAAATGGAAGTGATGGCTTTTACTCAGTTCACTTCCTCAATTTATATAGAAGGTTCACGATGCAGAAAAACTCAATGTCATCTCCACAAATTTAATATAACCACCAAGTGTTAGTGATGGTAGAACGATCAAAAACTACCGATCAGTTCAATGGTATCATAGTAGTACATGTTTCGAACCTATATAGGTTCATCAGCTAAGTTTTAAAATTCTACAATAAAAGAAGAACAATGTAACTATCAGTAATCTAATACAATATGATATTACTTACATGGAGAGAAAATGTTATATAGAACTTTAATGAAATTAAAAAATTGAAAAGGAGTGTCACCACATGTTTACAATGGGGTTATGTGGGCACCAACAATTTGTGTTATATTTAAAAAATTTGTATGATGAAATAATGGAGGCTTGGAGCCTGTATCCCCCTTTTTGAAAAGTGAGGGAGGCTTGGAGACTACCTATATCCCTACTATTTATTAATGGGAATTAACATCGGTGATAAAAAAAATTCAAAATTGACTGTGAACGACTCATCTGTCAAGATAGCTTAACGTCAAAATCGACATGGACAGATGACGAGACACAAACACACAGAACACAGATGGAAACGATTTATCATCGCAACTAGTAATCCGAGCAGATTGATCTCATATCATCCCCATACCCATGCCCTATCATTATGATAACTTAAGTATTAAAGAGGTATGTGAAAATTATTATGGAAACCATGCGAACACGACAAAACAACAGGTTCTATCCGCTCCATGAAACGAGACATCTATCGCCCATTTAAAGAAAGAGGACAGACGTCACACATCACAGAAGTAGACAAATCAATTGATGCGTATCCGAACAGAAAATAACATGACGAATGTATAACGTTTCTTGTACAAGATCAAAGTAGGAAAAAGTATTTAAAGAAAATTAAGTGAATTAAAAAACTATATGCAGTCGAACTGTACTTGTTCATTGAGAGAAATAACGTTGAGATTATTGATAGCAGAATTGATTTCAAATATTTCAAGAAAGTTGAGTAAGGTGCCTTTTTGATAAACATGTAAAATATCTAAATCGGTATTAATCAAATTTGTTATTGAAATTAGGAATATGACTTGCAAAGGAACTTTTAGTATTATATTCATCTATGAGTGGGTTTGAAGAGCTCTCAATTAGTTTAACATGTTCAGAAACTCTTGTTTTAATTTTCCTACCACTTTGTTCAACATATTGAGCAGGGCAATTTGGTTGAGAACAAGAAATTCTGTAAACACCTGATTTATAGGAAATGGGTACTTCATCTTTAGTGTTGACTAACAATTCAGAAATGGAATCCATAGTATAAAAAGAAAAATCAATATCATTGCCAAACCTTCTAACACTATTTGAAATGTCTAGTGAAGCTTTACCTAAATAAGGAATAGGGCAATATTCATTGGAGTTATTGATGGGAATTAAACTAATCCCAATTAATCCCAAATATTTATCTTTGAATACAATCAGTCGGCTGCGGCGTAAAAGAAAATATCACGTCGAAACTCGTTATGTCCAACGTTTCTTTCAACCCATGTCGCCTCCAATTTTCTGATATTGCTATCCAACCACACGTCGGCGTCGTTCAGTGGTCCGGTCAGCATCCACAGCTGTTGCAGATGATATTGAAACCTGCATAGCGAAATTAAATTGCAGTCATGTACGTATAAGAGTTTTCCGATACTTTCAAGAATCCCTCGCTATCGTAATTTGGCATAAAGTTCAAATTCTCTAATTGGGTGCATTTCAGCGGAATGAAATTGAATATCATGTATTCCATGCTATGCAATTGATTTGTGATGTAGAATTAAGACGGAACTACGTTTATTACGGAACGTTCATTATAAGTACACTAGCTTTTGCCCGCGACTTCGATCCCATACTATTTATACAGTGCGCCGCTAAATTATGAAATAAATTCATTATTTCTGAATATTAAGATATTTTGGGAAAATTTTAGGGTAGGTCGATTTTCTTTTCCGATGGGCCAATTGTTGAACTCCACCCAAAATATATAGGGTTATCCGCAATTGAGTAAAAATGACTTGAACAAACCTCATGAACCAGGACGATGAACGAATGACAAGTATTCGCTAATACCATTCTGCTGTTTTCACTGTGAGATCATAATGCAGTTATAATTAGTTGAAAGTTCTAACTTAATCAGTGTAAATAATGAAATGAAATAATTTGTTTGCATGAACGCCTCCTGAGAAGTACTAACTAGTTGTTAACTCTTCATAATATAAAAGTGATGAAAATGTAATAATTATAATGGACGTTGCATGAATCCGCCTTTGAATTGCTTCAAACTTACATAATTTCTGATGGAATCTGAGTTTCTTAATTTTAAAGAGATTCTTTAACATAAGAAGATGTAAATATCACACTATCTGCCTTGTAATTAGAAATTATTTTCAATATAATTCCTATTTGCCATTCTAAGGAACAGAAAGTTTTTATACATTCTCAAATTTAAAAAAAAATGTTCACTGTATGTTTTGGATGAATGTTTTTGTCTGAAATTTCGCTGTCGTATATATAATCAAACTTAGTATACAAACAAACTGTTTTTGAATGAATCTGTTTTGTGTGAATCGTGTATTTCAAAATGTTTTGTCTTGCTACAAAATGTTTTGAATGAAATCATTTAGAGTCAGTGAGGAAACGTTGAAACAAAAAACATTTGTTAGAAACCTTGTTGTAGACAACACGTTGAAGCGCCCACTCTATTTGCACTGTTTTGCTGTGCAGCAAAACGTTTTGCTTTCAAGCGTTTTTGATTCGTCGGTGTTGTGGTCAGCCGCATTTCTCAAAAACCCTTTGCGGTCCAATTAAATTGTCATAATCAAGGAAACGAAAAACAGCATATTAAAAACATGCAGAGAACAAAACCATGGCCATACGTCAAACCGAAAAGTAGCGATTTCAACCAAAGCCAGGTCGGGGTCAACCTGACATCGGACCGGAACGTTAACCCTTTGCGGTCGGGACAGCCCCGACAGTAAAATTTTAACTTTCCGGTCCGATGTCAGGTTGGCCCCGACATTGGCTTTGGTTGAAGTCGCTACTTTTTAGTTTGAGGTATGGCCATGAGTTTGTTCTCTGTATGTTTGAAATATGCTGTTTTTCATTTCCTTGATTATGACAAATTAAATTGGACCGCAAAGGGTTAACATTTTACTGTCGGGGCTGCCCCGACAATGGACCGCAAAAGGGTTTCAAGATGTTTGAAATGTCCTGTTTTTCATTTCCTTGATTATGACAATTTAATTAGACCGCAAAGGGTTAACATTTTACTGTCGGGGATGCCCCGACAATGGACCGCAAAGGGTTTTAAGGCATTTTTGATTTTTCGGTGTGTTGTCACAAACAGTTGCCACAAAAGTAAGTTTTTTCGGTTTTGCTGCTTTTACGTACGCTATTTAAAAGACTGCAATGCAAATTACCTACATATCATGTAGGTAAGATTGCAAAACGAGCAAAGCTAGGTCGTCTGGGTACTTATATCTATATGTTCACTACCTAAGGCGTTTTCTCGTTTCGTACAGCCAATTAATTGTTTAATGAGTTTTTGTCTTCTCGTTTCGTCCGTTCTGATTAGATCAGACCGAAGAATTACTCTTCGCAGAATGTATGTGTTCAATTTACACGCACTGAAATGTCTACGTGGTCAGTTCATTCTGGTTAGATCAGACAAATTAATTAGAGATTCTTCGCAGAATGTATGTGTTCAATTTACACGTACTGAAATTTCTACGTGGTTAGTTCATTCTGGTTAGATCAGACAAATTAATTAGAGATTCTTCGCAAAATGTATGTGTTCAATTTCCACGCACTGAAATGTCTACGTAGGGTTAGTTCTTTTTGGTCAGATTAGACTAGAGAAATACTTTTCGCAGTGGGTGTACGAAACGAGAAGCCAAAAACTCATTAATTATTTAGGTGTACGAAACGAGAGTATTCCTGGTGGTTTTGCTATAGGGTATACGGAACGCGAGTGTAGAAACAAGAATAAACCTTCACTACCACTGTACACTTTCCTACAAATATTGTTTGTTTTTTTGAAATAAAAATGAATTCTGTTATGTGAAATCAAGTGATTATTTCAAAGATATTGTTACAGACCTGAAATTTGATAAAGACTTCTCGAATTGTTCGAGATCCTTCGATGAATTAGATGGAAAGATCTAGAAGCACTAACTTTTGTTCTGGATCAATCGTCGAACATTCTATTTGTGTTCTATTGATTTCTTAAGTTTTCTAGAACTTTATTTGTATATAAAAGCGATGCATTTGTTAGATGAAGGAAGTTAGTTAGGAAGTTACTCTGAGTTACCTTGGATACAAGTATTTTGACAGTGACTTGTATCACAGTGTTGTCAAGTGAAGTTGGAATAATAAAGGCGAGTTCATACCAGTGTACACTTATTTTTGAACCCGAAGACGCAACAATATTGAATAAATAGTCCGAATTCGAGTGCAGATGACACGTGCTATGAATAAATTACAACCTTTTTAATTGAAAAAGCTCATTTATTCGGAGGTCAAATGAAGTAAACACGTTTGACATAGATGAAAAAAACTGCATCCGCTTCCGAAGATGAAACGAGACTGGCCACGACTGATATTCACTTTCAATTGAAACGTGTATTACGTAAATAGTCCGGAGAAACAATGATCCATTTTTTTGTTTAAGTTCTGGTTCCCACGAAAAGGAAACCCTGTATTGTTCAAAGAACACCGTGAAAAACAAGCCCTAGATAGCAGATGTGCAGCATGTCTCCAAAGTGACGGATATGAATGTGAGGACTGAGCTCGACGGGACAAACTCGATAAGACCGCTAACGGTCGAATTGTCAAAATTGTTAATTGCTTAAAAAAAAATGGTAAAATTGTTTTTTCCGTTAACCAGCTGTCGTCCCCTTACGAACGGCAGCCCTCAAAAGTCGAAACTTGTGCGAGCCAAGGATTAACGAGGTCTTACCTTTTAACGTGCGATTCCTAGCACTTGAATGATTGATGATATTTCGGAACAGCATCGTCCATGAAAATATCTTTGAAACAGAGACAGATCGCCAACCTCCCTGCGATGTTCCAGAGAAGTAAGCGTGCTTGTGAGCGAAGTATCGCCGACGAGACGAATGGCTCTCTTTTTGGACCGAATCTAAAAGTTTCCTCGCACTTCCTCGGGTCATAAGATGAAAATCTGTAGTCGCGACATTTGGGTGCGTGGAAATTGAATACAAACATTTTGCGAAGAGTAATTATTTAGTATAATCGAACCAGAACTAACCGACCTTACGTAGACATTGGAGTGCGTGGAAATTTAAAACAATTTTGAAAACATTTTTATGTCACTGAGCGAGCACGATTCAAAAACACAACTGACTGTCACAGAAACAATACAATATCAATAAATTTCACTTAAACGATCAAGGGCGAGGGGGAAGTAACTCGTTCATTAGGTGTACATAATAATATTTTCATTACTTCATTACTCATTATGTCCCGAGCATTAGACCGCTTAGCCATTACGGATTCACGATTGAAACGTTTACATGAAAAATTTACGCTAATCAAAATAGTCAAATCGCGCCCCTTCAATAGTTTTTTAGAGAATAACCTGGCCCCTAAAACTCTTCTTATTATTTTTCATTGAAAGTAATTAGTAATCAGGTGTACAAAAAATAACTAGTTGTTTCCCCCTCGATCAAGGGTATAAAGTCCCGGGCAGTCATCGGGAACCAAATTACTCATGACCGTTTTAGGACTGGGAACTAAATTACATATCATTACGAAGCATCTCAAATAATTTTTTTAATCTACTACCTGACGGGAAACAAATTACCAACACCCGACTGGCCTACATGAAGTGTGTAAGAAAAGACTTGATGGCAATTTCCACTAATTCAACATTTTTATTTTCAGTCTGCATTTAATTTTGCATGGCATCGTCAATATCCACTGCAATGGCTCTGAATGAGAATCCAGGTGTAAGGTTCAACGAATCCCGATCTCCTTTAACTGTATTGTAGCAGAATATCACAGGAAGCAATAACCTGAATACTATTATCGCTCGGGTTATCTCAAGAATTTTGCTGGACCGGAATTTCGAGATGAGTTTGGTATCTCCAGTTTACATGACATTCTGGATTCATCCAAAACATGTTCGCTCGATCTCAATTTCTGATGATATTGGAAGTTGCTATGGACTTATTTCAAAGGAAATTCCATTTTTTTAATTCCTAAGAGATTAAAATATTCACTATACGAAGTATGTATGTCTAATATGTATGGTTTTCGGGAATAATATAGTATCCTTCAAAATATTGGCATCATATGGGTAAAGTCGTGCTTTGAAAAAGATTGAAAATAGTCTACTTGGTCACCTGACTTTCGCTATCACAAGGTGATTTATTCCTGCGCCTCAATCATCAAACATCACGCTCGTACAAAAAAGTCCTACTCTACGAAATTCTATTATCAATAGCTATTTTGATGAAGGGTTTTCACATTTGTAAGAATTGAGAATGATTATCGAATAACATTCAAGAGCGAGTTGGGTTGTGTTCTGTTTCGTTCACATCCGATTACTTCGATATGATGCAAATATAAGAATAAAAACAATAAAATAAAATTATACTTTGAGAAAACTAAACAACACGCTTTACTTCTAACATGAATTGAAAAGCAAAAGAAAATTCAATGTAATTACTCAAATGCAAAAAAGCGTGGGGTGCTTGACATAAGTTATCTAAGATTAAGAGCAAATTTATTTTTCACTTTTCAGTTCATGTTAGAAGTAAAGCGTGTTCTTTGGTTTTTTAAACTATATAGACCGTCAGCTAGTGACAGATTTAGGTGCCCCATTTTCGCATACAAGCCTCGAATAGGGTTGAAAAGTATATCGATTTGGAGTAAAATGAAGATATTTTTACGAGTGGCTCCTGGGGATAACATACCGAGAATTCGATTTTTCAGAACAGTGCTTATTTGTTTCCCTCGTGTCTCTATTGACGGTACGAAACTACAGAGGATGATTCGTTAAGTCGTTTTGAGAAAAAAAGTTTTTATGAACATATGTTCGGAGTTGCTTCTTTTCTGATATACAGGGCATTGATTTTTTTTTTCAAACGCCTTTGTATCTCAGAAACGAAGCAACTCCGGACATATGTTCATAGGAACTTTTTTCATAGGAACTTTTTTCCTTAAGGCGACCTAACAACTCACCCTCTGTAGTTTCGTACCGTAAATAGAAACACGAGGGAAACAAATAAGTACTGTTCTGAAAAATAGAATTCTCGGTATGTTATCCCCAGGAGTCACACGTAAAAATATCTTCATTTTACTCCAAATCGATATACTTCTCAACCCTATTCGAGGCTTGTATGCGAAAATGGGGCACCTAAATCTGTCACTAGCTGACGGTCTAATAATTTTGTCAACGTTAGGACGTCTGAATTTTCGTATGAACCTAATCTATATGTTCATTACGAGTCCTGAATAACATTGAAACATACATGATATCAGTTTTTTTTGGATGAGGCACCCCTTCTGCTTCATTATATTTTTATTGATTGCAGCCATGAAGCCACAAGAGAAAATTATTTTGGTGTCTACAGGGTGGCTCAAAAAAGTGTTAACCGGAAGTGACTTCAAACTTCTAATGACACCCTATCCATTTTTTTTCCGGAAGAGCACATAATTTGTGATAACACTGATCTTCAAAATTGAAAATCGTTTGAAAAATGGCGGAGATACTGTTGATTATTCAATCGAACAGAGTTGGCCATAAAATTCAAACTTAAATCATCACAACTGACAAACGACATCAGAAGTTACCAGATACAATTGAAAACTGAGGTTGTCATGTAATTTAGCTCCCATATATTCCAACAATCATCAAAAATTACCTGAAAATCAAAGAGTACCCATAATGAAATGATAATTGCCATTTTTCGAATGGCAACATGTAATTTTCACTTTTTCATAATGAAAAATCTTAAATTATTTTTTGGTTGAACCGGAAGTGTTGAATTTTCAGTCGTGGCGTCCAAATATGCGCATTCAAGTCTTATAGCGACATACCAAATTTGAAATATGTATCTTCAAAACTATAAAAAATTGGGGGGCGTACCTCACCTAGTGGTCGCCCGGTATATTGAAGCGGACACATTTCCAATAAAATAATTCGTTTGACGGGTGCGTAGATTTGAATCTGAAGCAACCTAAACACGTTGTGCATTGGAATGGAAGATTCCTATAAAAACAGCGTTCATTTTGATTCACATTTTTCATTCGATATGTGGGGTCGTTGGGTTCTATTATACACGTCAAAAAGTTTTTTCGATACTGATTCCGCACAACAATATTGATGGATGGATTACAAAAAGTGTTCACGGCTTCGGAAAAGCTATTATATTCTATAATAATGGACTAGGACATGCCATTTTTATCCAGCATTCTCGCAATACCACCACGAATAAAATGAGTAGGTGATTATATTCTTCTGAAATTGAAACCAAACCGAACAATACGACGTAACCTTTGGTTCTGAGTTTTCAACTTTGATCTGTTTTATTTCTTGTTCTACGTTCATGCAAAAAACAAAACTTTATTGAACTATATTTGGTGGAAAAACTGTCTCTTTATTGCACTGCAATAAAGTCTATATTGCACTCATCTGCCATTCTACTATAGCGATCTGTCATCATGACAGACATAAACTTTCAAATCGACGCCAAATTTAGCCCATTTTCTGTGAGATTGTATTACGTTTTAAATAGTTACATGTTTCATCATATTCGTTATATAGTGGACTATGAAATTAAAGAAATCTGCATTGCATTGTTCATAATAAGCTTGTCAAGAGAGAAACAAGATGTCCTGCACTACCAGGACGACGCTTATTGCCATAATCCTATACAATAGGAATAATTGGGTCGAAAATCCATCAAAAAACAACTACTTTCCTGGCTAATACCACGACAAACATTGAATTACATCTAATGAATTTCCGTGCAGAGTCCTACAAGGATGTCTCCGCAATTGCTAGTAGCATGGAAATGTTCATTGAAACATTTGGTCCACCTATAGATCGATTTCTGGGTTCTTGCCCTTATCAGTATAGGGTAGGTCTCTGCAGACAATAACTAATGTCTGCAACAAATGATTCAGCAAAATCTCCATGTAAAGGCAGAAGCTGAGACATAGCCCGCAGCCTAGCGTTCACTAAACCACGGGCGCCATCTGAACTCCAGCCACTCAACCGAAGCAATACCCAGAACTTGCGTGATTAATTTAACCACAAATACAAATTAAAGAAATCTGCATTGCATTGTTCACAATAAGCTTGTCAAGAGAGAAACAAGATGTCCTGCACTACCACTAGCTGCCTCGGGCCCATTGCTGGCTTTCTCCGGCCCTGTTTGAATTGAACGCAGTACTTTGTCGGGTTAGGTACGATGAGCAGTTTGTTCGTCAGAAGAGAATCTCTTTGTATCAAATTTAGTTGCCACTATGAAAGGAGAAAAAACAAAAAAAAATCATGATATGAATCAAAAGAGAGACACTCGGTGAATTTCATCATTTGTTTAATGATATCAGAAAAGATAAAAAGGAATTTTTCAAATATTTTCGCATATCAAGTTTTTGAGCTTTGTAATCAATGTCTCTGTATCTGTATCACAGCTAGATACCGCAGAGGAACAAAATTTGCCACTTACTTTAGCACCTCTTCCTACCAAATACTGCTAAAAACTGAAATATAAGACAAGAATCAAAAAATATTTGAATCTTGTCGTCGCCTGTCACCGCGCATTGAGGCGAAGCGTCAAGAGAAACGACTCCTAGTTGGTCCGAGGAGAATTCGCACGTAGAACGGAGCGTCTCTTCGCTTCGCGCCGCCTTAGTGCGCGGGATGCCATATAACTTAATGTAAATTTCTCGGGCGAAAAATCCACAACTTTGTTGGCGCCGCTTCCGTTCGCGACGCTTCGGCTAAGTGCGCGTGAACCTTAAATCTTCGTATAGACTTCCAAACTACCGAACATCGAGATTTAGATTATCGGGGGTAATACCACGAGTGGTCGCAATACTATCGATAATTCTGTCAGAAATCAACGAGATCAAATTGCTTGGTTACCTCAAAGCAATTTGATCGAGTTAAAGATTTCTGACAGAATTATCGATTATATTGTGAGCACGAGTCGTATTTATTGAGATAATTTCATGAACCAACCAAGTTATTATTTGAAATTTGATCGAGTAAACAAAGTGAATTCTTCAATAGTTCGAACTAATGAATAATAAACATGAAGTCTGTCAACCTGACGTTTATGTCATATTAGATTACAAGATGTATCATTGCTGTTTATATTTGTGGTTGACTTGACGACGTGGTCTTTCCGGATCGGAAAGAAAGGAAGCGAAAGGAAGCGTGTACTTTCGCGAAATCCCATTCTGATTGGTCCTCATAACAAAAGATGAAGAAGCATAAAGAAAGACGTTAAAGTATCATATCTGTGATGATTTGACAAAGCATTCAACTTGAATGCCGCATCTCAACTACGAATTGGCGGGAGCGCAGATTTAAATCAGAAGATAATTTCAGCAACAGAAACAAGTTTCGCATTGGAATTCCGTCTTTCTATGAAAACTGCATTCGTTTTATTTCGATAGGTCATTTTTCATTCGATATGTGGTCGTTAGGTTCTATTTAGACGTGTACGTCAAAATGGAATTTTTTTGATACTGATTCCGCACAACAATACTGATTGATGGATTACAAAAAATGCCTCCGAATATGCCAACGAAATAACAAAGGTGTTCACGGCTTTGAAAAAGCTATTATTCCCTAGTAGAATAGACCAAGTGAAGAAAGGATTCACACATCGCATTTATCCAGCATTATCGCTATATTACCTCGAATATAAGGAGTAATGATATTTTTACTGAAATTCAAACAAAACCGAACAATACAACGTAATCTTTGGTTATGAGTTTCCAATTTTGATCTGTTTCATTCGATAACGACCCCGGAAAATATTGCTATCAATCATTTTCAGATATATAAACTGTAAGTAAATTCATAAAGACCGTCAGATCGATTTCTCCCTTTCACATTTTTTATTACTGAAATGCTAGTCGTGATTAGGAATCGTTCAAGTCGAAACGAATGATTTATCAGCCCTCCATACGACTCATGAAATTATCTGCTGAAATTGAATTGTTAATCATATATACAGGGTCCCAAAATGCATTCACTCGGAAAGTTCTTTGCGAATTTATTTATTTTAAATTTCAGCAGGAAAAAGGAGCTTGCTGTACTTTTCTCGTTTCATTGTGAAATAATTTGAAGTAATAATATTTCATTTTCTTGAACTAGCAGCGTAGTGGAGTGAAATGTGGCTTTATTATCACTTGTATTTTATTTAAATGAATAAATGTACCAGAGTTCGCTCGATTTGAATGCTCTCGTTCGATTTGAATCTATGATTGTAAAATTGGCTAATTTTTTTTTTTTACTTTAATCAATGGATAAAATGGAAAATCTGAAATTAATTGTTTTACAGAATAGAGTGAAAATACAAATTAAACGTATACTAATTTTACGGTCCTGCGTCAGCTAACACATCAAAATCTTTACTATTTTTGAAAGGAATGTGACAGTAACTATTTATAACATTATAACCAACATATTTCATACCTTGTAATGAGTATAAATTCAAATATTTCGATTGTTGGCATTTGCGAGGGATTTAGTTCACAAAAATGTCCCGATATTTAAAACGTACATAGCCACTAACAAAATAATCACTAATGAGTATCCGTATCACATACGCACCCACTTATTCAACTTTGAATATCTCGAAAACCGTTGATATTTGTGAAACGAAACGTATTCGTTTTTTGTATAGGAAATATTGGGGATTGAGAAAAAGTAGACGAAATCGATATTAATCCAGTGGCGTGAAAGTTGGGGAGGGGCGAATAGGGGTGCCCACCTGCCGTACGCCTCTGTTTAGAGTTACAAACACATGATTTGCCTTGAAATATGAAACTGAATGCTGTCAAGTGACATACCAAATTTCATTAAGAAAAGTTAAACCGTTATGGAGTTATTCTGGAAAATAATTTTTTTTTGTGTCACTGTCAACACCCTGTTACTCGGTTAATACTCATTTTAGGGTATATGTTTATTGGAATTTTCAGCCTTAAAATGAAGTGAGGATTCTACCCTCGGAGTTTGTCCCCTTTATTCTGGGATATATTGTATACAGTATCGGAAACTTTTCATCTGGGGTATAGATAGAAATCTACTGCGCGCCTCTCCTGTTACCTCGCCCGACGAATTATCAGCCCACGTCGATATCCCTTCCTCGAGCGAGTAGAGGAGAAATTGTAATGCTCTCTCAACATATAGCAAGCTATTCTTCACGCTCTCATAAAACCACCATACCCAAGATGAAAACTTTCCGATACTGTATAGCGAAACAAGCGGGAATAAAATTGTGCTGCAAATTGTGCAGACAAAAATAATTGGAGTCGTCGTTACGCTCCTGCACATGTAATGTTAATTTGGGATCCACCTTCGAGCCCTATTGTTTGCATAATTTTATAACTTTTCCTACCATTGACGTCGAATCGTCGCATTCTCGTGCCATTGTTATCGCGAGCGGAAGTTCAAACAGACGACATGATGTTATCACAACAAAAACGTTTCATAGGAATTAAAACCCACAACAGTCTGAAACTACTCGAACCGTAACGAGCGATGAATGGGATCAAAAAGAGAGGGCGATGGAAGTGAAGTTATCGCAAAAAGTTGTGACTCAATGCCAGAGTGGCGTTTAGAGCATAATGGAACCGAATATTTTTACACGGGCAACCGCGTAAAGAAAGACAGACTATAGGGTTATTTCTACAAGTAAAGTGTTGGATTTTCTTACTCGAACTGGTAAAAAATTGTTTAATTTTTAGTATCATTTTTTATTTGGTGATTATGGAAGCATCGATTGCTGTGCCACTATGTGTTCTGGGTAGGCCTTGTTACTAACTCCATACGCCACCTTAAGAGCAGCACTGTTAATTATGAATGCAACCGTGGATCGGACAGGATTTCCACTAGTCTAGGCACGAGATTTCAATACCTCACTGTAGTGTTGAAAATATTGATGAGATGATGGATACTCAGTAATATAGATCTCTCTAATAGACACTTCAATCAGATATTATAATCAGAACCCCTACTCAAGAGGAATCATTTATAAAAGTTCGCACATGTATTTGGCCGTTTGTGCAATTGGTTCCGAATTCCTTTTAAAGTTACAACTGTAGAAGGTCCTTCATCACTGACAAATAATGACATTCATAAATAAAGTGCGTTGGGGTTCATTATAGTTGGAGCCTCTTTGTAATCCAAAGATAGTGCGTTCGAATCCTCATGGATCTTATTTTTTTTGTTTTTTTTTCTTACTAGCAGTAACTGTTGTAGAAAAAATTGTATGATACATTTGTTAAAAGTGATCATAAATAATTATTCAGGTTGTCGTGCAATGTATGTCTAGGCACAAGGATAATATAACAAGATGAAATATTTCATCATGGATTAAATTGTAATGATTACTTGACGACAAAAGCCTTGTATTTGAGACAAGTGTATTGGTATACTCCGTTATCAATTCAAGATATTGTTTGAAAATGTCCCTATGGAAATAAACTGCAGTAACGTAAGTGTTACAAATATGAATTAAAAATATAGAAAGTTTTATTCCTCATCTTTCATAGTTTCATTCATGGATGTATTTTACTGTTCTTGAAGACAGCCTTCAACAACCACCCCTTCAAGTTCTCCCCACATTTGCGCAGGCACGTCCTGTAGGTACATCACTAAGAACGGTTATTTCTCCCAACATATTCCACGCTTGTATACATCATTTCGACACTAAAATGCCCGATTTTGAGATTATCCTTGCTAATCCTGAATAATGCAAGACGAAACACATATCAGAGTAGGAAACGTGGAGCATTAAATACTCCAAAAACACACATAACTTTTCGTGAAAGTGGCCCTTTTTGGTTGTTGAGTTTGCATAAAGCTTTGCCAATTCGTGAAACCGCACTGCTGACATTTCTGTGGTATCTTCTTTGTACACTCCCTTCGTGTGTTTGTCGAGTCAAGGTAGATTGAATGTCACCAACAAATTCTCTTTGTGAAACAGATTTGTTGGGATTTCATCCATTCAAGAAGAGATTCTCCAGTCGTATTCCTAACAATAAAAAATGGTTGCTTCAGTGAGGATCAGTCGTTCAACAGGGGATCATTGCGTTGATTTGTTCAGTACATCAGTTTTGATAATTGACTGGGATTTTTTTTTCTCACTCAATATATATATCTAATTTTGATATCAAAATTTTATTTTTCTACGTCCATGCAAAAAACAAAACTTTATTGAACTATATTTGGTGGAAAAACTGTCTCTTCATTGCACTGAGTGCAATAAAGACTTTATTGCACTCATCTGTCATTCTACTATAGCGTTCTGTCATCATGACAGACATAAACTTTCAAATCGACGCCAAATTTAGCCCATTTTCTGTGAGATTGTATTACGTTTTATATAGTTGCATGTTTCATTATATTCATTTCATAATGGACTATGAAATTACTAGAAAATGAAATTTGTTAAAAATAAAATTATTTCCTTCGAATATCATCTGAATTACACAAAATGCTTTTGAATTACTTTCAGCAGATAGATTTAAACAATGTCTTCCTTACAGTTTAGTGCCACCTAAATGAAACATTTTCTGGTTTTTGCATGAACGTATGAACGTAGAAAATATATTGTATGAAACTCGTGCAAAAAGAGTCTGATGGCCTCGTTGGACAATTTCACGTCGAGTGCAATAAACACCTACTTTTTGCACTTGTTGCATAAATATCTATTATTGTGTTTATCCCAGAGTATAAAAGGTTACCCTTCGTTAATCCTTAGCTCGCACCATTTTAGATTTTTGAGGGCTGCCGTTCGTAAGGGGACGACAGCTGGTCAACGGAAAAAACAACGACAACAACAACAACAATACACAGCATCACCCATATGTCCAGTACGGTACAATGATCTTGTTTTACGACAGTGCGTAAATCGAGTGTTTATGCACTGTTCACGGTGCGTAAAGTGATACTTTTTAGCACAAGTGCGTAAAAATTCAACAGTACCTTTGAACACGAACTGTGCGTGAAACAACTTTTAACACACTTTTCATTCAGATAGTTGATTTTTTAATTTTCTCTAAATTTCATTGAAAAAAATCATGAAATAAATTAGATAGGGAGATTGTTATTGAAAAATATTTTCACAAAAATCGTTCATTTCATTGAAGCAAGGTTCGCTTCTCTCGCATTTAATCCCCAATACATTTTGGTCGACGAAAATCTATTTCGCTTTGCCAAGCTCTTCCGGGGGACTGATAGGATTGAAAAAAACAGGCTCTTCAGAAGCATACACATCAGGGATGGATATGAGGGAAATATTTCTTCTGCGGTAACACTTTGAAAATTATTATTTGACATAGACCTATCATGGGCATTGCATTTTGATTTTAGTTCGAAAATATGAATAGGTTATTCATAAAATCTGTTGTGGAATCATCTGCGGCTGAAAGAAAACTTTAGTCGCTATTTTCCATCGTTCAAGGTAACCTCTTGGGAGGTATTCATGTTCAAAAGAGGAACATTCTCCATGAAAATTAAAAATGAAAAATGTGATTAATTTGTAATATCTAACAGAAAACAACTACTTCTCCGGCACAAGCCACGCTGGACATTGAACTACATCAGTTAGAGTCTTTTCACAATAGATCACATTTTTCATTTTTCAGTTTTCATAGAGAATGTTCCCATTTTCAACATGAATACTTCTCAAAAGGTTATCTTGAACGATGGAAAATAATGACTAACGTTTTCTTTCAGCCGTAGATGACAACAGATTTTATGAATATCCTATCCATATTTTCGAACTAAAATTAAAATGCAAGGCCCATGACAGGTCTATATCAAAAAATATCCGCAGAAGAAATATTTCCCTTACATCCATCCCTGATGTGTATGCTTCTGAAGAGCCTGTTTTTTTCCAATCCTATCAGTCCTCCTGAAGAGCTTGGCAAAGCGAAATAGATTTTCGTCGACCAAAATGTATTGGAGATTAAATGCGAGAGAAGCGAATCTTGCTTCAATGAAATGAACGATTTCTGTGAGTGATATTTTATAATAACCTTCTCCCTATCTAATTTATTTAATGATTTTTTTAATTAAAATTAGAGAGAATCAAAAAATCAACTATCTGAATGAAAATGCGAATTTTCACTTTCAGATTTTTTCTTTTCAGTTAGAGCCTTTTCAGATGTAGTTCAATGTCCAGCGTGGCTTGTGCCGGGGAAGTAGTTGTTTTCTGTTAGATATTACAAACAAATCACATTTTTCATTTTTCAATTTTCATGGAGAATGTTCCCCTTTTCAACATGAATCCCAAGAGATTATCTAGAACGATGGAAAATAGCGACTTAAGTTTTCTTTCAGCCGCAGATGATTCCACAACAGATTTTATGAATATCCTATTCATATTTTCGAACTGAAATCAAAATTTTTACACACTGTTCGTACATATAATTTTTTTAACAGTAAACAATTTTCCGTATACTGGATAATCGCTGATGTAATACCAATTTTCAAAAACGGAAACGCACAGCAGGGTGAAATCGTTTCAAACTACATTATACATTAATTTATTTCCATGTAATTTTTCATTTTCGAAACAGCCGGATTTTTTCCGAATTTCTATGCTTTTCCTATCCAGCCTTCGGAGGGTCAGGTGGTAACATTTTTGGAAATTATTGTATTTCCTTCGGTTCCCAATTCGTATACGGAATTGCAGCTCAATCGGATGCCAATTAATTGCAAGTTCTGAACCGGAAAGGCAGGAGTGCATATGAACAGAGCAAGGTAAATAAAAGCTTGGAAAACAAAATTGATTGAGGAATGTGATTACTCTGACAAATTGCAGGGATCAACCATGCCTTTGACGACCCATCACCGTGAGAAAATATCGCACTTTACTGGAAATATGTTACCGATTCCCTGCTTTTATTTCCCCGACGAATGTTCCCTTTAATTAGTCCCAGAAAAAAGTAAATAGAATAAAGCTGTAGGGGTTGGCGTCGCTACTGAAATTTCAGGAGAGGCAACAGAAAGGACGTGCTGCAATCTAATTTGTTGGACCCGCTCATTCGGCACCGGAAGGATGTCATTTCAATTGGATTTGTGGAAGAGAACGTGTATCGAAATTCTAGTTTTCGAAGTAATTCAATTCAGTTTTTTGACAGGTTCAAGGTATTTTGTCTACTTCATTGAAGGCAAAAAAAAAACTCCACTTGAATGGGGCCAACACGGAAGCGTTTTTATGTGATTTACCGTGGCCGGTGTTACACTAGATTTATGGGAAATGTATTAGACATGCCAAAGAAAAACCATTGACTGCTGGTCGGCTAGGTTCGAATCCTTAGCGACTACAGATTTTTATTTGATGGCCCGAGAAATTGCTAGGAATCGCACGTTAAAAGGTAAGACCTCGTTAATTCTTGGCTCGCACAAGTTTCAACTTTTGAGGGCTGCCGTTCGTAAGGGGACGACAGCTGGATAACGGAAACACTTTTTTTTAACAAATAAATAAAACATGAGTTATTAAAACCCTGTAATTCCGCATGGAATAATAATACTAAAAATTGATGGGTGACGAAATGACTTCAATATAGTCTAGTTTCTGTAACATGAAAACTAGTTGGAATTTCATTACTTCTTGTGTACCAAATTGGTCGAAACACATATTGAAAAATATCTTGGTTCAGATTAAATTTCCGTAATGGAAATATCTTTCGAAATTATCATTTTTGTCCGATATTACTAATTACTACTCAATTTTAATCTCTATCCAATCTCCCTGTAAATCTTCAGGTCACCCTGAACACAATATAACGGGTATTTTGAGAGAAATATTCGAATCGAAGTGATTTTAGATAGAAATAAGATTAAATATAGATTTATTTGACAGAACTGAATAACGATACATGAACATATTATTCATTCTTACATTTCTGTCAAAAGGCAAAATTCAAGTTCTGACCTTGTCATGTGAGTAACGCAATCAGACTCTGCTCTTCCATTACACCTGTGAATCTTCTTTAATATCGATGTTTTTTCAGGGTTTCATTTTGTTGTATCAGTAGAGCTCAAGGAATCATTGTCTTAACAGTATGTAACATTATTGAAAACTTTATCAAGGAATTCATGTTTTTTGAAGTAATACCGATATATCACCGGGAATAACGGTGATGAATATACATTTCATGAATGGTCAAGGTAATTTCCATTCAACCATGTGAAGAAATTAAGAAAGTTCCTTCACAAAAAACAAAACTTTGATTTGGTACACTTTTCTGGGTCATCTTGTATACTACGTAATATTTTCCAAACGGACCCTGTATATAAAATATCGCATTTCATTGTCAAATAATTTCCTTTCATTTCAGGTATTTGGCTATTGTCCACCCGCTTCATCCTAGGATGTCTAGGGCTTCTTCTCTTTTCACAATCACATTGATCTGGACAGCAAGTATGCTGCTGGCTCTTCCCTGTCTTCTATATTCAAGAATTGTATTTTATGGGTAAGCAAACTTCATTTCATTTGATAGAGAGGCACGATCGGCCTAAGCATTCGGCTTGTGACGCATCTATCTCTCTTCTACTCCATCGGCCGATGCGTCCGAGTAGAAGAGACAGCGGCAGCACACAACCTACACGTGAACTGTTTCGTCAACTGTTTATAAAGTGAAGTGAAAAGTTAATGTGGTGTCCATTGTTTATTACAACAACAGTTGCGGCAAAAACAAGGAATAAATTCTTGCTCTTTAAGAATTTTATTAGCGACATAATCCTTATATTTGTATTCTTTGATTATTTACGGAACATTTACCATAAATTTGCAGAATTTGACGAAGGAGCTGGTATATTGGGTGCATTGTGAAAACTGGAAGACTATCGATTTGTTGAGGAATAAAATTTTCGGACAAATCAATAATAAAAAACGTTTTCCATAATGGGCAAATTTTTTAAACTCACTGTATAAAGTCTGGACTATATTTTGATAGGCATATTTATGAAACTTCATCCGTTGAACAGATGGGTGAAGGTCGACCTCTCTTCGGCTCTTAGACTATAGTGAACGTGAATTGAACATATGCATCACAGTTGTACAATTTTGTTTTTGTCATCACAACTGTAATTTGTTTGCATATGTCATTCCCATCTAAAATAATCAGGTCTTTTATAATTTATTACTGTGTTGTTGCCAAATTTATCCGCCATCCAAAACAACATACAAGAGGTGTTATTCATAAATGGATGTAACTTTGATTGCAGTTGCTATGGATTTTGCGATAATCCATTTTCCTGAAGGTTTCCCACTAAATAACCCCTATCCATAACTTTATAGCTCGGGAGGCAGCGTTGCATTTTTGATAATGATTTCAGGTCGCAAAATTTTGTGTGTAGGCGATCGTCTAGACTAGATAAAGCTATCCATTAAAACAACCGTGAGATGTCAGAGTCGTGGTGGACCCGGGAAAAATGTCAATTATGCAAAAAAAAACGTAAAGTGAATTCAGGTCGATTGCAAATTATTTAAAATGAAATGCACCTAAAAAGATAATGGGGCTTATTCAGGAGTCCACATGAATATTGAATATTTTTCAATATTGAATATTTTAATTTTTCAATGAGCCTCATTCGGGTGTACTTTGAAACTTGTTTATTGAATTGAATATTGAAAAGTGTGACTGATTTCTATTCAAGCGGTGCTTCGCGACTAACCAAATTGAATGTTGATTATTGAAAAGTTCTTGAATTGAATGTTTTTCAATTCTTCCTATGCAGTTGATCAAAAATTCGGCTGAATCTCATCTCGGGTTTTCCTTTAATTATTTTTGTTCGCTTGCATGTCTTCATAATTCCAATAAACAAATTGTTTATTATCAAATTAAATTTTTATCACTCGATATTATTGAAGATTATTTCCTTGTTACGATACTGTATTATTTTGAGCAAGTTCAGGTGTTCACAAAAAATAAAAAGAACTTTACACCAACAATTTTGAAGTTTACTTTATTTCAAAAAAAAATTACCACAGTTAACCTAATAGTTGGGCAGTTTGTAATATTAAACGATTTTTGATGAACCGTTAGATGGAGATATCTTCAAATCTACATATATCTTTCAACAGTGGACAACTTTTTGAGTAACTCCAATCGATATTTTCCAAAATAAGGGTACTTCACTCCTGACTCAATATCAAATTTTCCAATGCGCCTTGTATATTTCGTGTGTTTTGCTGTATTTTGTTGATGTTTAGATTTCTGACAAGCACAAAGTTTTATAACATATAATGTCCTACTATCTGTTCAGCTGACTTTTTTAAAGAATTTTCAATCGACCAGAATTCAGGTTTTCGATTTATCTTTTTTTTATAATTGAAATTTTGCCCCAGGTCCACCACGACTATGACAGCTGACGCTTCCTGTTCATTATAATGAGAAAACTAACTCGTTATAATGACATAATGTATCTCGTTATAACTTATTACTAACTCATTAAAATGGGATAACAAGTAATTTAGAAAAAAAATCTATTGCAGAGTTGCCACACTTTTTATGCAATTTTCTCAATTGTTGTTGTATAATGTGTATATACGGTAGACAATCTAATAAATAAATAGGAAAATCAACGTTGCATAACATTAAGTCATTATAATAACTTACCGTATCTCATAATAACGAGATAATTTATCTCATTATAACGAGTTAGTTATCACGGTATAATGAGATGAGGTAATTCATAATAATGACTTAGCTATCTCATTTCAATGAAATAACTAACTCATTATAATGAAATTAAAAAAAATCTACCATGTCCGTTCAGGACCACCGTGATATCTAGACTATCGTCTACACAAAAAATTTTGGGACTTGAAATCGCTATCAGAAATGCAACACTGCCTCCCAAGCTATTACGTCCAACCGTCAGATGTCAAAAACCGTAAGATGAGAGTTTATCTAGGGATTTCTACGTGAATTTTTTTTTTGAATTATCGAGCAACAAGGAAGAAAAATCAATTTAGATTAGAGAAGTATCACTGAAATGAATACTGAAATTTCCATTAAAATCCAATTGATCTGGGCGTGAGAATAATTCTCAGGATGTCGTTGGTGTGGTTTCTATCTCTGAAATTACAAGCAGCATGGAAATTATAATCTGGGAGTAATTCAATTGTATGGAATATAAATTGCAATTCCAGGAAATGATTTGAATCCAGGATGTATTGTATCTGTCGTCAAGGATACGGATGAAACTGCAATGGAAATTGCACATATCACGTTATGATGATATTGATACTTTTTCTCCGAAATGTATCTCAGGCTGCTGTGCCAGAGTAGTTGTTTTTTATTTTGTGTTTTCCACGAATAGGAAAATCATTTCGAGGCCATTATGAAAACTACAGAAAAGACTGGATGCTTCGAGGGATACTTAGTCAGGCAATGGTAGATAAATGGATGATTTGCTTCACCTACAGCCACTGTAGAAAATATGCAAAAACACACGACACCTCAGTAAATAGCTCATTACGCACGGTAAACAAATCGCACAGTTTTCGTAAACAAAACGCACAGTTTGATATCTCGGAAACGGCTCAATCGCGCAAATGGCTCTAATGATTTGGATAAAATTTTATATTTAGATGAAATTTTGGGTTTTAAATTCATCTGTATAGGCGTTTTTTTTAAAAAAGGCGATTTTGCAAAAAATAATAATTATAATGTGAGTTTTTGGATCTTGAAAACGGCTTCAACTCTTTGGATCAAATTAATTATTCAGATAAAGTATTGCTACTAAAGTTCATCTATATATGCGCCTTTTCTGATTTTACTAATAATAATAATAATATGAATTGATTTTACTAATAATAATAATAATATTATGAATTTTTGGATCTCGGAAACGGATCTAATGATTTGGATCAAATTTTGTATTTGGATGAAGTTATGTCCTGTAAGTTCATCAAAGCTGTGAAACATATTTCCTCTATAATTTTGTAATATTGTTGGGAATTATTATTATTTTTTTTTAATCCAACGATGCAATAAAATCCCATTTAAAGTACGCGGCTCCGTGCATAATTTTTCCATTCGTGCTTTTTACAACACTTGTTACGTAATATACTATTATTGTCCGAAGAAATAACACAAGACAAAGCTTTGTCTATAATATACAGGTCGTCATAAAAATACAAAATAATATAATATAAAGTTATATATCATGAGTTTTAATTTCAGGACGAATTCCAATCAAAGAGCTGGATGCATCCTTGTATGGCCGGACGAAAAACTCTATGGCTCGGCGTACGATTTATGGTGAGTGTGTACATAAAAGGTTTTCAGTGTAGAATAGTAATTTTGTAGCAAAGTTATTGGATGCTAGCGTAAGAAACCACGAGCATACTGAATTTTCATTCTAACCAAGTAATAGACGAATCTCTCCACGATCACAAATTGTATTCGAATAAAATGAAAAGCATCCAACAATTCATGAGGAATAATTAACCATGAGTTAACCTGAACTACTCATTAACAACAAAATCTGCATAAAAAATTAAATATTATATCAATAATAAAAATTCGAATAAAAAAAATTATCGTTCGTAAATTGTGCATGGTAGATTAGATTAGATTAGTTTGGGGCTTTCGTGCCATAAGCATTAACATCGCGACCTTTTCAGATCTATTATGTTCGCCCTCGAAATCGTTTAGAGTTCTTTATCTAGCCCTGTCTTCGTCACGAGACTCCATAGGCCAGTTTTCAGAACTCCCATGTATCCGGTGTTTCTTCTACCAGTGTTAGAAACCTTAGCCTTGACAAGCCCTCACAGTGGCATATTATGTGTGCTGATGTTTCCTCTTCTTCCTGACAGAACCTGCATAGCATTCCTTCTGCCAGACCAATAGTACTCATATGTTTGTTGAGCCTACAATGCCCTGTGAGGAGTCCAGCTATTATTCTAGTATTGCTCCTTCTCTGGTTTAGTAGATATTCTGTGAATGTTGGCAACGGTTTTTTGATAAACTCTCTGGCCTGTCTCATTCCTGGTGAATCGTTCCACCATTCTTGAGATTTCTGTTGGATCCTTGATTTGATGTTGGTTTTTAGTACAGCTTTCGCTATACAGCAAAACGGTTCTGGGCCATTCAGGGCCTTACTTGCTCCTTCTCGAGCTAGTGAATCAGCCTCTTCATTGCCTCTGTAACCTGTGTGTGCTGGTACCCAAGCTAGTGTCAGTCTGTTCTGACTGCCTAGCTCTTTTAGGGCTTCTATGCAGTCCCAAACAAGTTTTGAGGAGATTTGCATAGAGTTGACTGCTTTTATCGCCGCTTGGCTATCCGAGTAAATGACAATGATTTTTTCTGAGAACTCCTGCCTTATTAACTCTTGCGCGCAATGGTGTATTGCAACGATTTCCGCCTGGAATATCGTCGTGTGTTTACCTAAGCTTAGTGAGATTCTCATCTTCGGCTTGGCTCCATATATGCCGGCTCCTGAACCTTCAATGGTTTTGGAGCCATCCGTGTAGACAGCGATTTCCGCGTTGTTGGGAGGTCCCTCCTTCCACGCATCCCTGTCCGTTATGCTTGTCTTAAAAGTTTTGTCAAAGCTATATCTGCATAGTAACTCATCGTACATTTACAGGTTTTTGCGAGATTTGCAAGTGCGCCATTTCCTATTATTCATGTTTCAATTGTTAAAATAAATGCTGGAATAGAATTATAAATATTGGTGGTATAGTTCCAGGAGATGCAACTTTTTTATAGTGAATTTCCTGCTATCTCTGGATCTGATTTTCCGATTTCAGATATCTGCAACGGTTTTTGAGATATTCGAGAAAAATCAAACCAGTCTTTTTTTATTACAGTGTTTATAACTTTCACAATTTTTACGAATTAAACTTTTTTTTCGATATTTTTTTCTATATGCCATTACGAATTAAATAACTCGCTCATAATGTTTGGTCTCTCCAGTAAAATAGTTTTCCAAAAAGCACTTGTAAACCAGAAAATCTCAAATTGTCAGTGATGTCAAATAATTCTCAATACAGTAACCATACTATCATTTTCAGAAGGTTCTGAATCCATATGTTCATAGTTTCCATACCAAAAAGCATGACAATTCAAACAATCAGGGCTAGGGAATTCAGTGAAAAATTCAATACAATATCGATTTTCTAAATGGTCTGCCGCAATAATTAACAAATTTAAATGACTGGATCTCGCTTCGCGCTTTGTTTACCACGTATAGCGAAGACTAAACATCATTTGACACAGTTTTCCATTACCGGACCTATAATTACGAGGATATAACTCACATCACTTCAATGTCGTTTATGATGACCCACCCGAGCTCGAACCATGTCAATAACTCTACGAGAGACTGAATTCTACTACCCTCCGATATTAAACACATACGTATTTGTAATAGTTTCATGTTTCATGTTCGTTTTGCCCTTAATAAAATTAATTACTATTATTATATATAACTGAACTCAAAAACTGGACTGCAGGCGGAGACTTCGTCCTAATTGAATAAAAATCCAGGGACAAGTGATGTTGTTGAATCTAATGAAACCCAGGAACTGACCACGTCAAAGGTCAAGAAGTGAATACTATCAAAAAGGCCAACAAAATAAGCCACAGGGAGCGACTCTGGGTTTTTTCAGTATTCCATATTTTATTTTTATTTCGTTCTAGACAACACCATCAGCTTTCCTCCTTGAACCATTTGGGAGGATAATAGCCTCAATATTACATGGGTTTTTTCTCAAACAAACATAGCTTTCACTTCTTGCAATCCATTATTTTGTAACAAAGTAAAAGTTCTCCCAGAAATAATTTTAGCCAGTGCCCTCCCCTGGTAGCACCTCATGTTGGCTGAATCTTCATTTCATATGGGAAAAACAATATTTCATTAATAATATTGGTGGAATATTGGCCCAACCTGTTCTGAATGTATATTGTTTCATGAAATATTGGGTCAATATTGGTTTAATAATTTTGACCAATATCAATAGAGCGATATTGCCTACATATTGTTTCCAGCATCTAGCTCCATTATTGCGATTTCAATATTACTCTCATATCGATTTTAGAGATAAAAAACAATATTGTATATCCAAGTTTGATAGAACATTGGTGGAATATTATTTAATCCATATTCTAAAAATTATATTGACCCTATATTGATTGAGATTGTTACGAAAACCTTACGCCAATATTTGAAAGACAATATTGATACAATATTACAAAATACATTTATCACTATGACTGAAATTTGAATATTGGCCGAATATTCAATAAACAATATTGAAATGAATCATGATTAAACTTGGGTAAGAAACCGCTAGGTGGCCCCACATATGGAACAACAGCTGAATCATAGTAACATATATTAAATAAGACTTCTCACAATGCGTTTACAAGTCAATCTACTCAGTGGTAAATTGAAGAAAAAACGAAATTGTAGAATTTTTAAATTATTCGACATTTTCTGGAAATATTTCATCGGTGTTTCCAAGGCAACATATTCACTTTGAATATTTTACCAATATATCCAAATGATATTGTACCAATATCCCTGAATATTTTGGGGCCAATATTGCTTCCTCAATATTTCCGTAATATTATTTGTATAATATCCAAGTGATATTGTGCCAATATCCCGAAATAATTATAATTTAATCTCGCCAATATTCCGTTTCAATATTTTGTTAATATTTTACCAATATTATTCCAATGTAAGTGGGCTACAGCGATATTGTACTAATATCGCCTAACATTTCGAGGCCAATATTACTTCGAGAATATAAGACCAATATTATTTTTTAAATATTGGACCAATATCGCCGAATGTTCACATTTTTTTTCTCGCCAATATTATTATTTGAATAATTTGCCAATATTTTCACAATATTGTACCAATATTGTCCCAATATGGGTGTACTACTTGGGTCATAATACCAAATTATGCACCTGGGCAACTAATATGTAAAACTTCGAATTCACCATATCTCACACTTAATTACATTTTATCAAAATCCAATAGTAATCTTACACGCAATAGAATGGCCCAATGTAACCAATGATTTTCAGTGTAAATTCACATTTTACTTTTTACACCGAAGAATAAAATTTTTTGACAAATGGATAATAAAAATTTCCCGTATGGTGCAAACGTTTTGAAACTCACTGTATATCAATGCATCATCATTGTGGTGGTAATCTCTCAACCTATCGAAATCGTTTTTCGATAAATCCGATAGTTTCTGAAATAACGACAAAAAAATAAATATTTTTTTTAATTGAAAAATTGTTTAGGTTCCACCCCTGATTTTTTGGTAAACAATTTTTTTTCTAATGATAGATGATGTCGAGATGTCATGTGCCGAGTTTCAGAGTGCTACAATTCATTCTTCACTTTTTGCTCGAGTTTGTCTATCGTTACTGGATTATCAGATAAATGATTTTTTGATTATTCAGTTCTCATTGAAAATTCAAATGAATAAATGATAGGGAGAATATTATTAAAAATATCATTCACAGAAATCATTCAATTCATTGATGCGAGACCTCTCGCGCTAACCTCCAATACATTTTTGTCGATAAAAATCTATGATACTCTTCCAAGATCATCAGAAAGTTGGAAAAATTAATAAACAGACTCTTCAGAAGCAATTACATAAACCTGTAAGTAGTTGTGTTTTGTTAAATATTGCAAAAATATCACACTTTTTAATTTCCAATGGAAAATATTCACTTCTCAACATGAATACCTCCCAAAACGTCATCTTGAACAGTGGAAAACAGTGTTTATGTTTGTCTTTCGGTCGCAGATGATTCCATAACTGATTTAATGAATATTCTGTAGATATTTTCAAGTCGGAATCAAAGTGTTCTTGTTGTATCGAGTTCGTAGAAAAATTACGGTATGTAACGCGCTTGTGTTTAAAATACTCGCTAACCAAAGGACATTTATAAAACTTGTTAGATAAATGGACTATTTTCATTGCGTCGCAAAAGAATTTCAGCTACGTCCCAATTCGACCTCTAAAACAATACGAAAATACGAAGTGGAAATGAACGACATGTCGAAACATGTT
The DNA here is from genome assembly GCA_958298965.1 of Chrysolina haemoptera. Lineage (NCBI taxonomy): Eukaryota > Metazoa > Arthropoda > Insecta > Coleoptera > Chrysomelidae > Chrysolina > Chrysolina haemoptera. Next base: position 7,042,924 of record OY282603.1, on the reverse strand, counting down.
GCCAGTATTAGTGAGGAGTGTCTGAATTTACGATCTCGTAAGAAGTGTGAAAGCGCGACATCCCTTTGGCTTCCGCAATATTTTCCAATTACTGGATGAAAGTTCTGACTTCTTATGTGTGTTATCTCACGAAGTCGTAGTATGTGGGTCGTTCAACTTGGCGAGAAACTCTTTATAAATGGGCTTTGCCATACGCTAGATGTAACCAATTTGTTTGGACGTCACTTTCCGAGTCCAATTCGGCTCGATTCGTTTAAAAGTATAGTTGATCGCGCAGGAGAATTGAAATTATAACCAATGACTCGGCTAGTTTTATGGGACAGAAAAGTTGAAATGTGATAGCTGTGATTTGAGTTTGGATGCTATACGAACTGTGCTCTAAAAACTATCTTATTCGAGTTGTTTTCATAATATCTCTCATCCGCGAACGTACCTAACGTTCAGTACTGTACGTCGGCTTCACATTAAACTGTTCAATGCATGAAGATTCACGCAATAAGTTCACCAAGTGATTCATCAAAGAGATATAAAAATAAATCAAAAGTTAAGAGGCCTGTCGGTCTAAGGTGCTAGACCAAACGGAGTCTAAGGTCCCTCGATGAATTCACCTCTTGAGGAACATCATATAAATATATGCAAGTCCATCCAACTGACTTGGCGCTCTACTGACTGAAGGAAATGAAATTGACTTCTTACATAAGGACTCCAAAAGAATACTCCTTCCAACAACCCTTTTTATAAAAACTAAAATTAGGAACCTTTCAAATGATTGAATTCGTTTTTTACTCACCCAACGCGGAGGGATGTAAATGGCCTCACCGAGATCAAATGTTCTCGTAATGCAACCCAGGAAAATCCAATAAATTGGATTATTAAGGAAGATAGACACTTAGCTATCAAAATTAACGTGATACTATACATCAGCCAGATCAGGCTCTCCATTCGCTCTCGCCCCGAAGGCTCTCCAAAGAAAATTACAAGACCTAAATTCACGTCTACATGTTCACACCAAAAAACGGTGCTCTTCCGCTACAAAACGAAGCTCGACCTTTTCTTTTTTATTTCGTTGAACTCGTGGCAGATGACGAGTCCTACAAAAAGTCACAACTCCCACGGATGAAGCGATTCAAGATGTGACAGTGCCCTATTTGAGACATTTCAACAGAGAGACATCTATGAGCATTCTCCTAAAACAGCTTAACGGTGAAACATCATTTGTCAGCTAAGAAACACTTGCTTTCAAATGCACTACGAATCGCGCACAAATGGTCAACTAATAAGTTGCATTGGTATCACTTTTCCAGCAATGAAAGTATACTTGACAAATTAACAGAAAAGTTCACCCACAACTTATACTGTGGTTAATATTGGAATGAGAATATTTGGAAGGTATATATTTATTCTAGGGATCTATAAGTATCTTAATACTTCAGATTCATGAATTCGTGGCGCCATCTAGTTTTGGAACGCTCAAGCGGACCGAAGATTCTGAAAACCTTTACAGGAAACGTAATGGGATTTTTCAAACGTGATACGTTTTCAACGTGCAAATATAATGTACTGGTATAGTAAATAATGTAGAATAATAACAAATTGAATAACAAACAATATTCTAATTGGAACACAGAATACGTGCCAGGACAGCTCTCTTCGATGTATGTCGATCTTATGTTATTTATTATTATAAACAATCATGTAATTAGATCTAGGACAAATATAGTGTGCTAGGTTAGGTCTGCCCATCATGTACCGAGCACGATCAGATCATGTTGATTAGTCTGAATAGAGAGAGCTTTTTTACGAAGTCGTTTATTTTCCACTTCTCATAAATGAACCTGAAGTGAGTTTATTACATGGCGATCCTGCCAGGATTCGAACCTGAGTACCCAAAATGTATTTTATTCCACTTCACATAACCCTTCTACGATATTTACGGAGGATCCGAAAGTCATGGATATTTCAGTGGATATAAAATAATTATATCAAAGCAGGAATCAGTACCCTCTTTGGACCATATGCAACGATTTCAGACTAGTGAGACATGTCTCACCTATACATGCCAAAGAAAACACAGGGTTTTACTCCTGTCTCAGTTTTCAACTCACCCATAATCCCGGCAATTACTTCAGTAAATAATAAAAGAAATGAATATTACTATAAGGTAATAATGTCATGTCATAATGATCAATAAAGTATCGAGCGTTTTTTTTGTATCTGACCTTGCGTGAGCTCTTCAGACGGCATATCCTAAAATTAATGTTGACATTGAACTGATATAGTGAAATCCATTTCACAAACTTCTCTTTGTTTTCAATATAACTTTTTCTTTTTCTCAAGACTTGCAGTGTATAAGTCACTGCTGTTCTTCAACGGTGGGAGTCGGAAAACGGAACAGAGGTTTTCAATTTACGGATACTCTCAACTTTATTGCCTTGTTGAATTGAATCAGACCACGTACATAATATACCTACAAGGCGTAGTAAATTACACCGGAGCGTTTCTATCACAGCTCCGGGAAGAAAATTAATCCAGTGGAAGGTTTACTAATGATAATGATAGGGAAAATAGTCTAGGAGTTTTGGAGGAGTTTAACAAAGTAATTGTTTTTGGCAGATGTCTGAAAACAAAGCTCTTGTTTCCCCTACAAAGCATGTAGGCTATTATGGCAAATGCCAGCCTCAAAACAGCCTTTTCTCTGATTTATACCGCATCGGGTATTAAATTATATTATCAATGCGAACATTAGTTCTCCGTCCTGACCGTGTCTGTATTGAAGCTCGGCAGAACCAAACCTAGTGTACAGATAGATTGAGATACTCACCTATTTTGATTAACGTTCGCTAGTTATTACAGGAAGCATTGCAAAGTTTGTTCTTGTAGAAAAACCACACGTTCACACCCCACAAGTTTGGAAATTGGTTTCTCTTATCGAGTGAGGGTTGTCCTGTGACCCACACTGCATGTTATGTCAGTGCCATTATTATGGAAGCGAGATCCGTCACTCCACAAGATTTGATTGAGGAGGTTAGGATTGTTATGGACTAAAACATTGCGTTCCCCGACATAGGCGTTTGCGACAAAAGCGCTCCGATATAAGCGCTCACGCCAAAAGCGCTCCGATATAGGCGCTCGCGCCAAAAGCACCCCGACATAAGCGTTCACGCCAAAAGAGTCCCGACATAAGAGTCCCGACATAAGAGTCCCGACATAAGCGCCCCGACATAAGCGCTCGCGCCAAAAGCGCCCCGACATAAGCGCTCGCACCAAAAGCGTCCCGACATGAACGCCCCGACATAAGCGCTACCGACAACTGCGCTACCGAAGACTGCGCTACCAACATAAGCGCTACCGACATAAGCGCTCGTGCCAAAAGCGTCCCGACATAAGCGCTCGCGCCAAAAGCGCCCCGACAAAAGCACTCGCGCCAAAAGCGTCCGGACATAAGCACTCGCACCAAAAGCACCCCGACATAAGCGCTCGCGCCAAAAGCACCCCGACCTAAGCGCTCGCACCAAAAGCGTCCCGACATGAACGCCCCGACATAAGCGCTACCGACAACTGCGCTACCGAAGACTGCGCTACCAACATAAGCGCTACCGACATAAGCGCTCGTGCCAAAAGCGTCCCGTTATAAGCGCCCCGACATAAGCGCTACTGATAACTGCGCTACCGACATAACCGCTCACGCCAAAAGCGCCCCGACATAAGCGCTCGCGCCAAAAGTGACCCGACATGAGCGCTCGCGCCAAAAGCGCCCCGTTATAAGCGTCCCGAAATAAGCGCTCGCGCCAAAAGCGCCCCGACATAAGCGCTCGTGCCGAAAGCGCCCCAACATAAGCACTCGCGCCAAAAGCGTCCGACATAAGCGCCCCGACTTATGCGCTCGCGCCAAAAGCGCCCCGACAAAAGCACTCGCGCCAAAAGCGTCCGGACATAAGCACTCGCACCAAAAGAACCCCGACACAAGCGCTCGCGCCAAAAGCACCCCGACATAAGCTCTCGCGCCAAAAGCATCCCGACATAAGCGCTCCAACTTCTCGCGTCAAAAGCATCCCGACATAAGCGCTCACGCCAAAAGCGTCCCGACATAAGCGCCCCGATATAAGCACCCCGACTTAAGCGCTCGCGCCAAAAGCGCCCCGCCATAAGAGCTCGCGTCAAAAGCGTCCCGACATAAGCGCTCGCGCCAAAAGCGTCCAGACATAAGCGCCCCGACTCACGCGCTCGCGCCAAAAGCGCCCCGCCATGAGCGCTCACGCCGAAAGCGTCCCAACATAAGCGCTCTCGTCAAAAGCGTGCCGACTTAAGCGCCCCGACTTGAGCGCTCGCGCCAAAAGCGTCCCGAAATAAGCGCTCGCGCCAAAAGCGCCCCGACATAAGCGCTCGCGCCAAAAGCGTCCCGACATAAGCGCTACCAACAACTGCGCTACCGACAACTGCGCTACCGACAACTGCGCTTTCCGACAAAAACGCTCCAGATAATAAAATTTTTGTATTTTTGAGTTGAGATTTAGTAAATTATCTTCTATGAAATTTTGACTGCATGTATAAAAAAATTATAATAATATTATATTCCATCACTAATATCTTCGAGTCGAATCTTTTTCTGAGCATATTTCTTACAATTCCCATCTTATATTCCTTAATTCCAATTATCTAATGACAATTTTCGACTTTCCTAAGTCTTCTTCTCTGCTTTGGTATACATTTTACTTAAAAAAATAATTATGTCGAACGCATTTCTTTCATAAAAATGATGATAAAATTCCAATTAGGAGGTTTTGTAAAGATTTGTCCCACAACAAATTCATTCAGTTTTTATTGGTTATAGAAAATCTTCACAGTGTGGCTTCTCAAAGGAAGGGAACAATAGTCACTTTTTCAAAGATGCATTCATTTTGAAATTTCTTTGAATAGCAAAACGTTTGATACGTTCCGATTGATGCTCTAATGATTCATTTCCCTTTTGTTCTGCAAACGGGCGTTAAAAACATATTGTCTGAGGATTCGATAGAAAGATGTTTCATGAAAAATTCAGTATCGAAACTTATTATACAGCGTCATTCAAAAAGTATGCAACAAATGGAAAAGGTCCTTTTCGAGAAACTCATAAAGAGTTATTGAAAATTTATGTTGGGTTCTTGGTTTCTGAAACACTAAACTTCTTGTCCTTCCTGTACACTAAATAGTTTTCTGGATAATATTCACTGCTCTGTATATCATCAGAGAAATTGCTTTCACATATTTCTGTGACATCAAATCCATAATCGCTAACCGAGGCGTGAAATGTTTGGCATTCAGACGAAGTCCTTTTGGAAGGAGCAGTAGATCATTTCCACTATTGAAATCTCGAAAAGGGTCATCTCTGCCTTCGATGCCTCACTGAGCAATGAGATAGCAATAACTTATGAATTTATTTGTTTTTTCTGAAACGTATGTCCGTTTGTAAACTTCTTCTATATGTCTGGGCAACTTATCATATAGTGTGATCATCACTAATCATCTGCGGCTGAAAGACAAACTTTATTCGTTATGTTTCATCGTTTAAAATCAACCTATCATAATCATGTTGAATCCTATATTGAAATTTAAAATGGAAAAAAAATATTTTTTTGTAATAGGTATCTAACAGAAAAAATACTACCCCGGCCATGACAAGCTGGACGTTGAATGACATCTGATGGATGTTGTGAAAAGACCTTAACTAAAAAGAAAATTATCTGAAAGTGAAAGGTTGTATTCCCAATTTTTCAATTATCCAGTTTCTATGGAAAATTACCTAAATGAGTCGATTGAAACTAATAAATATTTGACAATTTACACAACACTTACATTTAATGCTAACAGCTGTTTCGACACACTCGATCATCTCCTCAAGCTATGAGGGATGTCTTTTCGCAAAAGGTCGGAAAGAATTGTTTTTATTAGCAAGATGTTTACTGATTTCTATCGATTCCAATATAATTAATTTCAGACTTTTTGGTTGAATGTGTAGAATTTCCGGATTTTGTTTGAAATTGTGAATATTTTCTATGAGATGATTGGCATAGTTTGCATCTTGTTTATTAAATCTATATCTTCTCAAATGCTCCTCGAATATCTGGTCGAAATTGCGGCCAGTCTGGCCTATCTATAAGGCATTGCAGTCGTCGCATTGAGCTTATAGACCCTAGATTTTCGTTGTTTATGTCTTATTTCTGTAGGAAACAACATATTTTATTTGTTGAATAACCTTAGATATGGTAGAGACGCAAAACGATGGTCATTCTTTTTCTGATTTGACGCATAATCTGATTCAATAAATTATTTTCTCGCATACAACAGATTTACCTGGAGTTCAATAATTACAAAATCTACTTTCAAAAATCTGGCTTTCACTTGTTGAAATATTTGGGAATCATTTGAAAAAACAAATCCATGCATCTAGATTCAAATATGTTTAAATTGTATTTTTATTCACATGGATTGTATATGATTTATAATGCACAATATACATGTGATTTGTGCAATTGTTTTAAATTTGATTGGCAATAATTATACGTGAAAAACATCCAAGGCTTTTGACTAATCTTTTGTGCTATTTTTGTAATATTTGATGGTGATGAATGATGAATTTTCTTTAACTGAATTGATGGAAATATATATTAGTTTAGTAGAACTAAGGAATTAAGCAGGTATTCTTTGAATATTATGGGGTTATTTCACTATTTAATGGACTCAAAGTTTCAATATTTTGGTATTTTGAATCCATCCAGTTGAAATTCAGGTATTTTAAGTAATCCAGTACGATTGGGTTTTGAGACGAGGATCGATTGTAGCACCACCAAACTTGGTATGCTAGTAGTTGGAACCATGATACACACAAAAAAAAATTGTTTACCAAAATTCCAGGGGTGGAACATATTTTTGTTTTTTTTTTCGTTTAAAAATAAATAGATTTTTGCTGTAATCTTGTAAAGTATATGATTAATCAGAAAAACACTCAACTCAATCAGATTATTTTATTAATATTAAATTATCTTTCGCCTTGTTGAAATTATTTCTTAAAAAATCTTATACTTTGCGAAACAACTAAAATAATCAATAATAATTTTTTTAAATAAAAATTTGTTTGGGTTTTTTTTTCTAACAAAACATGATTTGTTCTGCTACAGATTCTCTATCAGTTGATTTTTTTTTCAGGTATCAAATGGTGTTTCTCCTTACGACATACATAGTTCCTATCCTCTTGATGAGCCTCTCCTATGCAGTGATGGGGACGGTTCTCTGGGGATCCCGATCAATCGGAGAAAAAACTCAAAGACAAGTCGACTCAATCCGATCTAAACGAAAGGTAAAAGTAAATTGGTGTTTGTGAAAGATTGCGAATAGAGGTCGTTGAACGTCTACGAGCAGAGATAACTTGATTTACTTGAAACGAATAATTTCGATGAAGATGAAGTCCCCTTCTCTTCACACTATCCCTCAAAGTAGAAAATGTTAGGCAAGTATCTGTCAGAAAACAACTACTTTTCCTTACTGATATTGAATTACATCTGGCATCCATTTGTACAATCACCATCAGTGCAAGGATAAGTCAGACAAAATAAGAGTTATACTGTCCCCACCAATTAACGCTAACACCCAAAACTCATCAGCAAGAAGCACTTCTTGGTATAGACTGGGAGATGGTGACAGATTTCAGGTGACGATTTTCTCGCTTATGCCTCTGAGAGGACTGAAAGCTATGAAAATGCTGATAAAAATGATGGAAATTGTAAGAGGTATGTTCATCAACAGAATGTTAGGATAGATTCTAGCACCGAAAAACGATAGGTACAGGGGTTGCAAGTGGCCAAAGGGTTGCAATGATGAAAAAAAAAATCGGTGATTTTCTCGTTGCTGTTTCCATATGACAGCCACGAGACGTATTCTGCGAAACACCACAATAGAAGAGCGTAGTGTTTTTAGGAATACGTCGAGTTACAAGGTAGATTAGACTAGATTAGTTTGGGCTTCCGTGCCATAAGCATCAACACCGCGACCTTTTCAGATCTATTGTGTTCGCCCTCGAAATCGTTTAGAGTTCTTTATCCAGCCCTGTCTTCGTTACGAGACTCCATAGGCCAGTTTTCAGAACTCCCATGTATCCGGTTTTTCTTCTACCAGTGTTAGAAACCCTAGCCTTGACAAGCCCTCACAGTGGCATAGTATGTGTGCCGATGTTTCCTCTTCTTCCTGACAGAACCTACATAGCATACCTTCTGCCAGACCAATAGTACTCATATGTTTGTTGAGCCTACAATTCCCTGTGAGGAGTCCAAGTATTATTCTAGTATTGCTCCTTCTCTGGTTTAGTAGATATGCTGTAAATGTTGGCAACGGTTTTTTGATAAACTCTTTGGCCTGTCTAATTCCTGGTGAATCGTTCCACCATTCTTGAGATTTCTGTTGGATCTATGATTTGGTGTTGGTTTTTAGTACAGCTTTCGCTATACCGCTAAACGGTTCTGGGCCATTCAGGGCCTTACTTGCTCCTTCGAGCTAGTGAATCAGCTTCTTCATTGCCTCTGTAACCTGTGTGTGCTGGTACCTAAGCTAGTGTCAGTCTGTTCTGACTGCCTAGTTCTTTTAGGGCTTCTATGCAGTCCCAAACAAGTTTTGAGATGATTTGCAAAGAATTGACTGCTTTTATCGCCGCTTGGCTATCCGAGTAAATGACAATAGTTTTTTCTGAGAACTCCTGCCTTATTAACTCTTGCGCGCAATGGTGTATTGCAACGATTTCCGCCTGGAATATCGTCGTGTGTTTACCTAAGCTTAGTGAGATTCTCATCTTCAACTTGGCTCCATATATGCCGGCTCCTGAACCTTCAATGATTTTGGAGCCATCCGTGTAGACAGCGATTTCCGCGTTGATGGGAGGTTCCTCCTTCCACGCATCCCTGTCCGTTATGCTTGTCTTAAAAGTTTTGTCAAAGCTATATCTGGGAAGTATGCCATCTGATGGTATGACAGGGTCGTTTTCCAACTCTTCATTTAGCTTGTTGTAGTCACTCCCGTGCATGTTGCTTATGGGTGCTTAACCTCTAAGTAATCTGCTCGTGACCCACCTGACTTCGCCTTGAATGTATATGTGTAGTGAAGGCAGGTTGAGCAAGACTTCTAGTGCGGCTGTTGGAGTGGTTCTCATGGCACTGGTAGCACTCAGACATGCTTGTCTTTGCAGTACTCCCAGCCGTCGTACCACTCCTACCTGCTTGGTCATTGGCCACCATACCACTGACCCATATGTTATCATGGGTCTGAAGACTCTGGTATATAGTCATGTAGTTATTTTTGGTTGTAGCCCCGAATTTTTCCCGCACATTCTCCTGCACAGATTGAAGGCTACTGAACTTTTTCATATTACTTTTTGTAGATGTTGACTCCATGTTAACTTATGGTCGAAGATGACTCCAAATGCCTCTTTGGCAAAAGGAATTTGTATCCCGTTTAGAACAGGTGACTAGTCCTACCAGTACATTTCTACGTGTGAATGTAACTTTTGTGGTTTTATGAGGGTTTACTGCCAGTTCCTCCTCTTTACACCACCTGTCGATTATATCTATGACTGTTTGTGTAAGCTCCGAGACTGTCCTTGCAAATTTACCTTTTGCAATAATCGCAAGGTCGTCGGCATATCCTAGGCAATGAAAGCCTCTGGATGTTAACCTTCCTATCAGTTCGTCCATTAGGATGGCCCATAGCAGGGGTGATAGAACCCCTCCCTGCGGACATCCTCTATTTGCTCTAGCTGTCAGTGTCGTTCCGCCAATTGATATCATATCATCAATTGGCCCTGTTTTCAAGTTGACGTTTATCCACTGGCACAATAGGAGAGGTACCCCCCTTTTTACTAGGGCGCTTGCTATAGACTCAGCTGATGCATTGTTAAATGCACCCCCGATGTCTAGAAATGTCATAGCTATCTCTTTGTCCTCCTGTTGAGATCGTCCAGTGCTAAGTCTGTTGACTTGCCTGGCTGATACGCATATTGGCGTTTGCTGACAGGGCTTGTTTGTAATACCTCGTCTCTTATGTGTCTATCTATTAGCCTTTCCAATGTTTTGAGTGGGAACGACATTAGACTGATCGGACGATATGTCTTGTCGCCTATTCTCCCTACTTTTGGGAGGTATATGACTCTCACCTCTTGCCACATCGTAGGTATATATCGAAGTGCAATGCTAAGTATAATCTATTATTTTCGTTTGCTCGAGTGGTATTCGTAACGGTTATAAATCGAATAAACTTGATGATTCGTTCTTTGACGTTAACTGACAAACGTCAAATAATTTTTACAATGATAGGACTATCATATTTGGAGGGAGAGGAAGTTTATTGGTAAACGCCAACATTGAGTTGCTAATGACAACATTAACTTTATTGTCGGTGCGAATCACCAAATCGATTATACCACGTCAAGGGTATATACAGTTATCAATACCTGGTAACTAGGAAGTATTCGCAGTCGCAATTGACCACTTCAGTGATGAATTGTATAACCAAAAATATTCGTGTTGAATTCAATTCACTGGGAACTAACCTAATCGTGATTGTGATAAAGACTTATGAATATTAACGAGTAGTGTAATTACAAGTATCCACATGAAATATTGTTTGAGCTGAAGGGAGTAGTAATTAAATGATAATTAACAGTTTATCATATTCTGCAATTCTGTCAGTGGTTTGTATCAATAAATAGCTGACACACACTGACAATTGATAATGCAGTAATGTGTTGATTATTACACATCATCATTATTTTGAAATATCATTATCGGCAGCTAGCGGCATTTGTCGTACACGCTAATGTCCACCATTGATGAAGTTTGGCAAACATTAAATTATGTACGCTCATGATGCGCATTAGTCGTACGACGGACTATCCAGTAGAATAAAGAATTATTTACCGTCTGCCTGGGAGACATTCAATCAATTTTGCCAAGTAGATTTTATGAAAGTTTTATTGATTTTTGACAGTTAAAATATATTAGACGATTCCAGACAAAAAGGATTTTGTGTCATTTTCTTTAGTATTCGAGTGAAACATTATTTAAAGTTGAAAAGTTACTGCTACTTCCAGTATAAAAAATACCTTTTTGTGAAGCAAACCATGGAAATATGAACTTTTGATACCTTCATAAGATTTTGCACCCTTTCGGGTTTATAAAAAAGAAACATTTTCCTAAAATTTCAACTTCCAAACCAATCCGGAACATCTTCAAATAAGTTTTTTTATAGTAGAGTTTGTAAGGCAAAATATGATAAAATAGACATTTTGGCAACGAAGCGTATGTGTTTATCCTGGGTTTCAATGTAGATTAAATGGAAAACGACAGTTTTGACGGTTTTGACAATTAGTTATTGAAATAATTCAAGAGAAATGTTGCCACTTTACATTCTTTGAAAATATTTGATAAGAACATATCATAGAAGATAACTTATTCTAGATTTTAAAAAATTAAAACGGTCTTAAAGTATTGGAAAATATCTGAAACGTAATAGAACCGTCATATGTATAACTCTTTGAAAAAAGAATGAAAAATACTCAAAATATTGTGTTTGTTTTGACAGAGCCACATTGAATTGATGTTGTTCGATAAAGAAATACAGTGAAACTGATATCGTCAAGTGAAAGCTTAGAAAAAGATTTTTCTCATTTTGTTCCAGCCCAGAATGAAATTATACAATTCGAAAAATTCATATTTTCCCCAATAACTTAAAATTCCAATCTTCCATTTCTGTTGCCTATTCCGTTTTTCCCATTAAACCAAAACCTCATCATTTACCTTTTTCCATATCCCTGTGGTGGCATTCTTATTTTATACAAAACATTAGTTCACGTTGTAGAAGGAATGGAATACCGGAAATTGCTTCAATAAACTGCTTCATGCACGTGTATATTTCATAGCAAACTTTCGTAAACCCGGTTTTTAGGATGAATTATTAAAAATCTTATATTTGCCAAAGGGAATATCAGAAAAAGAAAATCGTCATTGGGAGCTTTGTGTTTGTTGAGTAATAATAGCGCAAGCAGAATAATAATATGTTACTCTTTTTTCTCACACTTTTATACAGTTTCACAAACGAATTACTTTCCTTCCTCTCTATGATTTTTTATTAATTAATAACCGGGAGTCCGTCCCGTTACGGCCTGGTTACCGGCGTAATTATCGGGGACTGCATCCGGAGGATGGGGGGGGGGCTCTTGCTCAAAGCAAATACCCACAAAAAATAATAAAAAATTACCAGTTTATCAAATTGTTCTATGTTGGTTTTTGCACGTTATCACGAGCAAGTCATTATTGGCAGACGTCCCAAACACGTCGATGCCCGTGACGAAAGGACGGTGGACATCACAACACAAACGTAATATTCTCGTACCATCTTGGGGGATCGACATGATCAAACGACCATCCTCTACCACTAGGGAACTGGACCTTAGGTTATTTTACTGAGATTCCGAAATTTAACCCGAAATAACCACAAGTATGCAATTTTTTGCTTCCGATGCGAATTAGTACTCGGTGATAGTAGTATTTTTTATTTTTGGGTTTTTGGGTTCTAACCCAATTGGTACGGTGGTGATGTAGAATTTGATGGGGATTAGATACAAAGAAGATGATTATATTATTTCTGTTGAAACCATGCCCAAAAAAGATAACCAAATTAGATAAATTTTATTTTTCAAGAAGCGAGAATTTTTTCGAATGAAAAAAAATTATTTGCTTCCGGTCCCGTTATTTTTGTACGGCAGTACAAATCATCTACCAACCTGAGGAATGACGGTCAAGAATATTTTGTCCGGAAACCATATTCAGATGAAAATCTTGAGCCGAACCTACATTATACACTATATCTTTCTACTTTCTCTTCTAAAGATTCGCATGTGGCGCAATTTTAATTGGTATATTATTTTACTACGTGATACGGGATTTGAAGATAAAGATTGGAAAGAAAAAACAAAACTTGAGAGAGGTGTTAATCCAAAACGTGTGTGCTTATAATAAATATCGAATAAAAATAGCTTCGCTGGCAAACATTGTGAAAAAGGTGACAGAAAAGATAAAAACCCTGCAACAGGCGAATTTTCAGCAAAACTCCCAAAATATATAAGGAGCTCTGGTGGCATTACTAGTAATTAAACAAAAAAAATATCAAGATTATCCAGAAAAGGGGTTCCAAGAGAGGGAGTAATTAGTAATTACCCCCAGAGTTCCTTATATATCTTTGAGGTTTTGTCTGTGGCAGAGTTTTTATCTTTTCTATCACTTTTTCCACAATGTTTGCCAGCGACGCCATTTTTATCCGATATTTATTTACGAAAAATGTGACAAAAGCACACACGTTTCTCAGAAACTATCATACGATTTGATTATGGTCCATTTAAAGTATTACCTTCAGATCATAATCTACAACATACCAGAGCTTCATTGAATTCCGAAATAAACCAAAATCCCATGTATTCCGTGCGGGGTCCTTTTTGAAGTTCTAGTTGTCTTCCTTGAAAGGAGCTAAACATAAAAGGTAGAAAAGCGAAATATTGTATTTTTCTCGGGTAAAACAATCTTGTTAATGCTGCTATAAATCAAAAGTTCCTATCGTATAAAACAAGAGAACGGGAAATTCAACATAGTCGAATTAAACTTCAAACTTAGTTTGTAATTGCAGCAATTATCGAGAACTCGATACCGTTGTTTAATTTTAATTCATTATAGTGAGCATTCCACTGAGAAAAGCTCTTAAATTACTTGTACCGAAATTGATCATTCAAAGTTCAGAATACAGAAACATAACGTTGATTCAAGGAGAACAAGACGTAGCATGTCTGACGCTTAATATATCTCACCCAGTTCCTGAGGAATTATCTTGATTATTTCGCTGTAACTGTAACATCGTTTGAACAAAAATTTTAACAAACTTTCGTCATAATTCTTCTGGAAATATACAAATTGTAGTGTTCGATCTTCAATTCCAGATGCCGTTCACAGAATTTGGATATGGTGATTTCCCTTAAATCTGTGCATTTTGCAAGATAAACCCTTGAATTGATTGTGCAAAAACTACAACATCGGACAGAAAATATCTTAAGCAGAGTTGAACCACATGTTATTATCTATCAGTTTCCGAAATATTGTTTGTCCAGTTTCAGATTTATAAAAATCGTGAATTTTTGAAAAATGGGCTCTTTTTTGAATTTTTACCGGATTTTCTTACAAAAACCCATTTTGTAGGTTCAATCTACAAAATTTCTAGTGACTGTAAAACGATTCCTTCGAATTTGCAAAAAAACAAAAAAGTTCAAATTTTTTTCACTATTTCTTGTTTGAGAAATTCCACAAAGCGATGTTGCTGGGGCGAAAACCGGGTTTTAAGTTAACGAACTTATAAACTTATAAAAATTATCATAGGTAATTTGCGTCTTTTATTTTGTGGGTGAAAAAACTTCTATAGCTTGGTCTGTATTAACTGACTAACGCAGGTTAAATATAAGCTTGTAAAAATGACGAAGTCGCCAGCGCATCCACCCAAATCAACAAATACCCAAGCTATTCAGTCACACTCAAGGACAGAATAGAAAAATATTGAATGATACAAATATCACACAAGTTTGTACTCGAGCTATCTAAATGTATTCCATGTAGAGCAACGGCCATTGAACTAGAGACAGATGAGAGTTGTTCATCGTCAATACATCTTTACACCAATCAATAGAGAATAAAATGAGCGATGTTTTAACAAAAATACGATTAGGAAACCGAACATGCCACCACATATTTCGTCTTCCATTTAGTTTTATTTTGCTATGCTTTGAACACACATTTGTTATTTACTAATGTGTTATAAATATTCAAATAAAAAAAAAGTATTTTTTTAAATGTTTTGCTTATAAAATGAAAAGTAATACATCAATCTGATCCAATGAGAATTGTTTAAATACGAACAAAATGAGATTTTGAACGACCCGATTGGATCATTAGTAACGGAGAAGAACTGGAAAACTCAAAAAAAAATCAGCCATTTTTAATTTGTGGGGTTGGTCCTTTTCGCGAAAGTAGTGAATCATGTGTAATTCATTTGTGCACAAAAAGGGCGCAAAGACTATTAGTTTTATCAATTGCAAATTGAATTTTTTTTACACTATTTTGCAACGTGCCTAGATGCACTAGTAATAGTTCGATTTCAATTTTTTCGACAGATTATTATCACAAACGCACAAAAATAAAAATAAACTACAACTATCAGTAACAAATAACGAGAACGAACGCCAATGGGGCCAAAGCACTGTTGTTGTCATGAAATTAAGGTTGACAGACCGCGAATTTTGAACTGAGCCAATCTCAAATTATTGTTTCGAAACGTAACCAATGGCTATTCACTTTCCCAATATCCAATCAGACTTTGGGGCTCAAAACGAGCGCATGCGCCTTAAAAACTCATCTAAATGAAGAGGCCTATTAAGATTTATTATTGTTTGAGGGTGTCCGGCGGGGGGTTGCAACCGTATTATTACTCCGAATAAAATATATAAATATTGAGCTTTATACTTTTGACGCGTCGTTCGTGCAACTGCCGTCGCGTGCGGAAAAGTGCTACTTTCCGCACTTGTTAGATAAATAACTATTTCCTACGAGCGTGCGGAAAAGTAACTTTTCCGCACGATTTTTCGTTTTGAAAGTTGTACTTTTCCATACGATTTAAAATCGTGCGAAAAAGTTACTTTTCCGCATGATTTTTACTTTTCCGTACGATTTTTACTTTTCCGCACGATTTTTGTAAATAAGGATATTTAAGACTAACTAAATGATCTATGTAACTATTCTGTCATTTTGTAGCATTATTATAAAAACTTGTTTATTAAAAACATTGTTTTTTCATAAATAAGATGCAAAAAACACTCGTAGGAAAAATATTGTACCTAACTCTTACGGAAAATGTCTTTTCCGCCCTTAACGGCTTGCCCGAACTCCGCTCTGCGTCGTTCGTGCAACTGCCGTCGCGTGCGGAAAAGTACTACTTTCCACACTTGTTAGGCAAATAACTATTCCGCGTCGTTCGTGCAACTGCCGTCGCGTGCGGATAAGTACTACTTTCCGCACTTGTTAGGCAAATAACTATTCCGCGTCGTTCGTGCAACTGCCGTCGCGTGCGGAAAAGTACTACTTTCCGCACTTGTTAGGCAAATAACTATTCCGCGTCGTTCGTGCAAATGCCGTCGCGTGCGGAAAAGTACTACTTTCCGCACTTGTTGTTTTTGACTTTACAAATTATGCTCTAAAAGAATTGATTTGAAGAAGTTCCGGAATGGTTTGGAAGTTGAAATTTTGAAAAAATGTTCCTATTTTTAAAGACCTAAAGTGTGCAAAATCTTACGATCGGGAGCAGTAGGCCCAGAAAACCATACCCTCATTTCATAGTTGAGGATAATTCTTACCTTCTTCTTACGGTCTCCTGGTCCATAATAACTATTCTAGAATATTGATGACAGTGGAAGCTTCTGCTACAAAATATTATTATTCGAACAATGGAACTGAAAATTCATAGTTGAATATACGTACTCAAGTAACCTCATCGTCTAAAACCTTCAAACAAACCTAACGATAACAAAATCAACGAGAAAATCAACATTCATACAATGAACCAAAAACATTCCACCTTGGTAATATCAATTCGCAGTTTTTTCATGGTTCGACAAACTTGCAATGCGTCGAACACATCTTTCCCTTTTGAAACCTTTTTCCATTTGGATCGTGATGAGAATAGTAAATGCAAAAAATAAACTCCCTTTTCCGTAGTTTTTTTTCTTTCATACACAAACAATCCTCGCGAGACCTGCGCGGCACATAACGCAACCCCTTTGAGGTTGCGCTGCATTCTTTCATCATTCACGTTTAGGCAAAAAAAAGAGTAGAGAGCCCTGTTCATGTTGAAATATAGTTCGTATAGAGGGTAGCTCAAGTCGGGGATTTTGTCCGCTTTAGGTGTGGAGGATAGCCGTTTTAATGTTAATCAATTACCATCCATGAATTAAAGTAAAAATGTTCTCGAAGATTAAGTACTAATGTTTTTCTTAGCAGGGTTATTAAAAAATTGTTAACTGTTAACTATTAACCACACCAAGAGTCCCTGTATGCAGTGTGACATAACATCATAATCCAGTATCGACAGTATCTAGCAAAAAGTGAAGAATGAATTGTAGCACTCTGTAACTCGGCACATGGCATTTCGACATCATGTTTTTTTTTGAAAAAAAAAAATTACCAAAAAATATATTTTTTTTTTATTTCAGAAAATATAAGATTTATCAAAAAATGATTTAGATAGGTTGAGAGATAATTCAATTCTCTACAAGAATGATTTTCAGTAATATCTTATGAAATACGCTCGTTTTCTCAGAAAACGTGGTTTAACCCGCCACTGCAAGTTCAGGCAGGGCCAAAAATTAGATTTGTCATAACTTTGCTGAAAAATATAGTAGAAGGAAAAACAAAAGTGTATATCGTTCCTGAAGATTTCTACTTCCTCATGCAAATATAACATGTGAGTATCTGAGTACCTAAAATGTGTGTTGTCCCACTTCACATAATACCGGTTTTATGGATAAGTTGAATATGAGGGAGGAGTAAAACAAAGTTTTTTTGGCATGTATAAGTGGGACTTGTCACACTACTCTAAATTTGTTGCATATTGCCAAAGGGGGTATGGGTTGCTGCTTCAGTATAATAATTCCATATTTACTTAATCATGATTTTCGGATCGTCCGCAAACATTTCCGTAAAGTGCGAAATAGATTTTTGTCGACCAAAATGTATTGGGGATTGAATGCGAGAGAAGCGAACCTTGCTTCAATGAAATGAACGATTGCTGTGAGTGATATTTTTTTAATAACATTCTCCTTATCTAATTTATTTAATGATTTTTTCAATGAAAACTAGAGAGAATTAAAAAAATCAGTCTTTTCACAATATCTATCAAATAAAGTTCAATGTCCAGCGTGGCTTATGCCGGGGAAGTAGTTGTTTTCTGTTAGATATTACAAATAAATCACATTTTTCATTTTTAAATTTTCATGAAGAAAGTTCCCCTTTTCAACTAGCATATTATTTTTGCATGAGAAGGTAGGAGTCTTCAGAAACGATATGAACTTTTCATTTTCCTTCTCCGGTCATTTTTAGCAGAGTTATGACCAATCAATTATTCGGCTTCGCCAGAATTTTCAGCGGCGATAAGCGTGAACCTGAAATTTGATGTCGGCGTTCAATCACGATTTCTGAGAAAACGAGCGCATTTCATAAGAAATAACTAGGGATTATGTTTGTAGAAAATCGTTTCATTGAATAGTCAATGACATCCCCTGTTTTAATAACCCGAAGAACTGTAGAACGAGTTCAACACAATTTCACACAATTTCATTGTGTGAAGTGACATTTTTCCTTCTTCAAGCATTCATCCGAAACAAACTTTTCAAATTGCGAATTCCTGTCGATCGAATTCCTCACACAAAGTCTTATTATTTGTTCCGAAAGGTCCAGAATGCCATATTGATAAAAAAAAATTCAATATCGAAACTTTCTAAGCTATTCCAATTGGGATCAGAAATACTTCACTAACATAATCATTTGATTGATTAAACTATTCTTCATTGTAATGTACTACATTCGCTTGAAAAAGATACTGTGTATCGAAACATGTCGCAAAGACAATAAATTTTGTGGAAATTTTAATCGTTTTTTACCTTAGTGTCATAACTATGGATTTCCATCAAGTAAAGGCCACGTCAATCCAAAAAAAACCTATAGTATCTAAAATTATCAATAATTTCTTCTATCAAGGGCATAGGAAAGCTATTTTTCGAAAGATTCCAACTAGGCCCAAAAACTATCTCAGTTGATGTTGAGTTCTTGATACCGGAAATTTGGAAACTGCATCCTTTTTAAATATCTGATTCCAGTGGGTAGAAAATCAGAATGAATAGACTCTTTAAGAGAAGAGGAGAATATTATTGGGCTACGAATATCTTCCACAGTCGGTTATTCATACTGACACATTACCCTTTCATGGAATTCATTAACTAGAATGAAAATGAAAGTAGATGTTGCTGTTTATATAAATTTGGAGCTATGGCGGTGGGTACAGCGCTCATGTTTATTTCAATGTTAGACGCTGAACAATAATAATGGATATAACTTTTTTATCTCATGTTTATGCAAACAATCTTGTCAGATCCGAAAGGAAATTACTATATTTTCAGAATGAACAGTTTCACTTTCTTGAACTTTTCCTTCGGAAACTCTGTGAACGAGTTATGAGAATGTTATATTTTCAATCATGTTATTATATAGAGTATGGTACTCATTGTTATCGATTTGAATGTTTCATTCGGTACTGTTTCATTATTTTTTCCCGTTCATCAAATGTAATTACTTCAACTATTCACTTTTGGTGTTCACTAAACACATTAATTTGAGTATTAGCCAGGAATCACGGTCGGTCCTGGTCCTGGTCGATCAGTGTGATTCCTCACTGATCGACCAGGACCGACCGTCCGCGACCGTCCACCTACGACCAAAAGTAGATCAATGAAAACTTTCAAAGTCACACTGATCGACCATCCACGACCGACCACTAGAATAATTTTGTAAATCTGACATTAATTTGACATTCGAAAGGTTATGTAAATTGTCTGTTCATTTATTGAAAATAAGTTAAATTCATAATATCAATAGTTTTGCTTTAAATAATGAGCAGTAGTGATACTGAAGAAGAACATTTTATTTTTCCGGTAGGAAATATACCTATTTACATGAGTTTTGTTGAAGTCAAAAGTCATAAATGTGTGTCAAAATGACATTACGTCAGGATAGTGTGACACCGACCAAAATTTCCAGCAGACTACAATTTCGAACATGGCCTTTGAAAAACGGTCGAGGACGGTCAATGACGATTATACAGTGTGAGTTGTGCGATAAGAATATACGTGTTGGAAATTTTGGTCGTAGGTGGACGGTCGCGGACGGTCGGTCCTAGTCGATCAGTATGATTGCTGGCTCAGTGTGATTCCTCACTTACTGATCCTTGATGTGATTTTTGCACAAAATTTATCGCAAAATAATAAGTCACGATTTTTCTGTGGAATAAACCATAACAATGACAGATTTTTGCCTGGATTTCAATAACCGCTGACAATGCCCCTGATTCAATTGAATCATCTCTTGATAAACATGTTTCATAATCCTTGTCACAGGATTCTTTCAATACATCTACAACAGTCCATGCGAAGTCTTGATATCCAAGCCAACTAAATGAACTTCCTTGCAGCATGTCCATTCATTTCCTGACCCAAATTCCACCAAACATGGTCGTCTAATATTTCATTCCACGAGTAATTGACTTCGCTGAAACGTTCCAACCACAAATGATTCGTATATTTGCTAGGATTTGCTCTGCCTCCGCTTTTTATGGAATTATAAATGCATATTTACATTCCAATTTTTCAGTTAGCCGGAAAACCTATTAACTCTTTTTGTACTCTTTCCAAACACTATGGAGATCCAAAAAGCAAATTAAATCAATTCTCAGCGATTTATTTATTTAGAACAATTATCAAGTTGAAAATAACAATTTCATGGAATAAAAAAGACTTGTTTGTACAATGCAACTGAATGTTTTATCCCTTTCACGCTCCAAAATAAAATCGACCTGTCAGAGTGTTTTTCCTTCTTCCACGTCTACAATATTTGTCCCAAAAGCCCCATGTCAAGTTTTCGATGGGCCACCCTGTATATGCCAATATAGTGAGCTCAGGCTAGCTTCTCGACTAAGTGATTGAAACAAACGAGCGTGAAGAAAAGTGATCGCTGTTATTTGGCGTTTATATAAAATACCCACGTAAAACATGAAAAATACCTAGTCAGAATACAACACAAAACCTGAGGGGGAATAATCAAATCAATGTGCATAACTGAAAAACGGATTCACTTCCAAACGAACAATTGGTGCTTTGGACGTCGGTATCTCCGAATGTCATGGAAACTGCGGTAGCCGAATATCGTTCGAAGTGACATTTCCAACAACATTAGTAGCTTTCCATTCAATGAAATGTGTTCATTTTCGAAGTAATAGCCAGGGAGGCAGCGACAGAAAATTTGCACAAATTCCTACAAAGCCAATTCTTGTTTTTTGTTTCAATGTAACAAGTAAACAGTATGAGAGTCTACCACCGCAGTGATGTTGCGTTCATATACAGTGACTTTCAAAAAGTTTGCACCATATGGGAAACTTTTTCATTATCGATGTGACAAAAAATTTATTCATTCATAAAAATTGGTGCATTGTGAGATATTTGTATCAAAATTCTAAATTTCCAAACAGCGAACAGAGGAGAACAAAAAATAGAATTTTTATCAAGAGTAAACCACCCTTATTTTTGACCTTATTAAATAAGTTTATTTAAAAAAGTTGTTTAGAATCAAAAATACTATATAAATTTGAAATTACAGCCACCTACGCGTCAACACAGTTTATTCCAATTTTTCACTGTTTCTAGTATCATAAAGAGTTCTAGATTTTGTTTTTTGCATAGTAGATATTGTATATATAATACATTGAAATCTAATAATAATATTTGTTCGGAACAAATTTTGCAATCGATTTTTAACTAACTCAGAACTGGATGACAATGCAATTTCTTTTATGTTAACAAGCAATTGTTGTTTATATACAGTGAGTTCCAAAAAGTGTGCACCATATGGGAAACTTTTTTATTATGCATTTGCCAAAAAAATGTATTCGTCATGAAAGTTGATGCTTCGCGAAAAACTTGTATTTGAGTTATCAAAATTCTGAATTTCCAAACGGTGTACAGGGGAGAACAAAAAATAGGAATTTAGATCATTATGAGTAATCTCCCCTTATTTTTAATACTATCGAAGAATTTTATTTAGAAAAGCTGTTTAGAATCGAAAACAATATTGAGATTTGGAATCACAGCCACCTACGAAACAAAAAGTTTTTTTTAATCTCATATACACCTTAGAAGCGTCCCTCATATTCCTATAATCACATGTTAATGCATAATTTGGTCCAATTTATTATTTATACTATAAAAATTGTTTAGATTTTTACTAGTTCTTCGTTGCAAATTGATATTTCACCCTGTATGACTATCTGATTTTTTGGAAGGAAATCATTGAAATAAACAATTAATCAATGCTAAACCATTAAATGTTACAAATCTGCAAGTTGACGATCACCTTTATTACAAAAATAGGGAAAAACTATTTTAAATATAATAACTAAGAAGTATAAAATAATTTCTTCAGATGTGTAATTTAACTCACAAAATAACGTACATCATACATGTACCATATGGGAAAAAAGTGTATTATTAGAGTATTGGAAAAAATATTCTTGGGAAAAGTTTGTGCATGTCCGATAACCTGAAAATCGATTTTGACACATGTCACGTGATCGCTAGTATTGCGGCAAATTGAAAAAAATTACTATGAATGGGCAAAAAGTCGGGTAAAATGGCAAGATATCGAAAAAAGTTATTTGAAAAAGTTGCTTAGAATTTAATTTAATACACAATATGAGAATATTGAAAATGTCATTTTTTTAAATATTTTTCTAGCTATATAAAAATATCAAATTATTTTCGTATAAATAGTTTGACCATACTGAAATATTTGTATTCCGATGATAATAATAAACTTTGTCATTTTCTCCACACCAGAGAGCACTAAATTTTAAAAAAAAATGTTGTCAGAACCCTTGCTGTTACATTGGTTCGTATCTAAGAGTTATATCACAAATCCACTATTATTGCGATGATAGAGAAGTTCAAAAATATCGTGTTTTTTCGATTATAATAAATTTTTGATGATAATCGTGCCCGAACGTTTCACTTCGCACATAATCTTAAAAATAGTGCGTCAACTTAGAGAGTCTAGAGTTTTCAACATTGCATGCGAAGTGAAACGCTCCGGCCCGATTATCATCGAAACTTGATTATAATCTGAAAAACACCATGTTTCTGGATTGTCATGTCATCACAATGGTCGAGGAATTCTGATATAACAGTTAGATACGAACCAATGTAACAGCCAGGGTTTTAACAAAATCCAATTTTTTTAATTTGGTGCTCACTGATGTAGAGGAAATGAGAAAGTTTTGTTATTATCATTGAAATACAATTGTTTCAGTATAGTCAAGCTATTCATAGGATAATAATTTGATATTTTTATACAGCTAGGAAAATATTTCAAAAAAATTGCAATTTTCAATTTTCTCTCATTAACTTTTCAAACTTTGTATATGTGTATAAAATTTTATTCTAAGCAACTTTTTCGAATAACTTTTTTTCGATATCTTGCCATTTTACCCGACTTTTTGCCCATTCATAGTAATTTTTTTCATTTTGCCGCCATACCAGCGATCACATCAAAATATATTTTTAGGTTATCGGAGATGCACAAACTTTTCCCAAGAATATTTTTTCTGAAACTCTAATAATAAACTTTTTTCGCATATGGTACATACGTTTTGGCGGTCACTGTACATCTGAAGAAATTATTTTTTATTTTTTAGTGCATGAAAGCTTGTCTTTAAAAAGTTCTTTTTTATTAATATTTTATTTTCCGCTTTTTAGTTGGTAAGCATTCATCTATATGGACTAGCTCTTGAATGAGGAGGCTATCTAAATATTTATGTATCAGTCGTCCTGAAGGATCTTCTATCCCAAATACTCCTACATACCAATTTTGAAGAGAGTCAGACCATTACAAAACTCGTCCGCCATATTGGAGCTACAATATTGAATTTATGTCCGCCATATTAAGCTTATGAATTTTGACAAGAAAATCCTAATCTACGACCCCGAAAACCCCCACATAACAATTAAGAATCGAACTGGATCATAATCACAAAACTCATCCGCCATATTTTTCATTTTTCTTTAAAAAAATTTGTTAATGCATTGTCACCGCAATCATGAACACCTGCCAAATTTCAAGTTCATCGGACAACTAAAAGTGGGTAAATATCCATTTGCCAGATTCCACCCGAACAAACATAGTTACATACATGCGCACACACACATACATAAATTGCAAGTTGAATAAAAGCTTGTAATTGTAAAAACAATAATAAAAAAAAATTGCCCTGTAGGAATCTGTGCAAATTTTCTGTCGATGCCTACCAGGCTACAAGCCTTTACATCTATTCCAACTCTGTATTATTTCTTCCGAAGACCGTACTTGATTTTAATTAATGTTACAACATAATAAATTGATGGATGTAACCGTTACTATGTGGTAGGAGATCATCATGAAAAACGGGAAAAGTAAATTTCTATGTTTTTGTACCACTTTAAATTTATAACCTTTAGTTACTGCAGTTTCGTCCAATATGGACATTTTCAAACCTATAATTCAAACTGATAATTGACTATATCAATACACGCCTTTTATACCTGGCATCTCTTACAAATAACAATTTAACCCCTAATTATATCCTTATACCTGATGGAAATGTGTTTATGCTCGACAATGTTAAAACGTAATAAACCACTCGTAAAAAGCAAAAGGTTATGCAAATATATTCCGCTCTGGCACGAGATAACTTGCAGATTTCCTTTTGCTTCTCTTAGCTTTGATGCGTGTTCAAATAAACTAACTGAAATGATTAAAGTTGAACTCTCAGGATTTCATTCCAGTTATTGGCCTAAAAACCCAATAATGGAATATCATCGATTTCAATAACTCGTTGTTTTTCAATAATTTCAATGTGGTCTATTATTGTATAAAATAGCAATGATGGCGAACAAGGCGATCTCGCAGAAACCGATTGCACAAGAGTAATGTTGATTTTGATTTTTGTTCGAAAGTATGAATAGGATATTCACAAAATCTGTTGTGGAATCATCTGCGGCTGAAAGACAAACTTTAGTCGCTATTTTCTATCGTTCAAGATAACCTCTTGGGAGGTATTCATGTTTAAAAGGGAAACATTCTCTAAGAAAAATGAAAAATGAAAAATGTGATTTATTTGTAATATTTAAAAGAAAACAAGTACTTCCCCGGCTAAAGCAACACTGGACATTAAACTACATCTGATAGATATTGTGAAAAGACTGACTAAAAGGTAAAAATCTGAAATTGAAAATTCGCATTAAGTATCATTCAGATAGTTGATTTTTTTAATTTTCTCTCTATGAAAACCCATTAAATGAATTAGATCTCAAGGAAATGTGATTTGAATTAAGATATTTCCACTCAATAAAAAAAAAACTATCACTATTTTTAATTGAAAAACAAACTATCATTTCGCTGTATTATAATTTGTAGAAGGACGTCATGAACTTGTTAGTTTTTTTCTAGTTTATTATTGCGGAGATTCAGTTAAATTTCTGTTGTTCAAATGTGTTTCACATTCATTTCAAACCGGTTGCTATCTTTTTTGAACGTGGAAGAAATAACCACGCTGCGGAAAGGGTATTAAATCACCGACATCCTGAATATCCAATTTGCTGGTTCTGTCCACAATGAAAAAACATATGGCAGGCGATCCTTTGTAAGAAGACAAACAACTCGACATTGTATCGGAAACGGTGACATATCCTACACAACATCTTTTTCAGCGTGCTTTATTGCACGATATTTCTCCTCGGACTGGTCACACAACAAAAATTCAATTTCGTCCATTTGAAATGAAAATCTACATGAGTTGCTTGAAAACGATCCTAACAGAAGAACAGAATTTTGTGTAAAAATATTTTCTTTTGTCTATGGATTTGAGTCGATACCTTTCTCAAATCCCATTCAGAATGTAAGAAAGATACTAAAGGGATGTATATCCACATTGGGAGGGCCTTGAAAGGGCCGCACACATATTTTCCGAAGAAGCTAAATGTTTGAAAAGGTATTTCAATAATTTTTAAGAATCGTAGAAAAATTAATTATTTTCTTTGAGAAGAAAAATCAAGATAAAGACCATAGTCCACACAATTTTAAAGATTATAATAATAATAATAGGTCTTTCATTTCCCACAACATGAATGTCACAAAAAATACAGAAAACACACAATGACATATTCATGGGAAAATGTCGAAGAACAGGTGGTCATCAATCATACAGTGCCCGTCTGAAGTCCGTTCCCCTCCTACTAATTTTTGAACCACCTGGTATATCGCAACGAAATTTGGAAGGCTAGGGACGATCATAAGGTATCCAACAACACCAAGTTTGATGATATTATCTCCAAATACTACGGAGATATCGCCTATTATTTTCTCCATAAGCCGAATGAGTGGGAGAGAGAAACTTTTTCTGGCGGGTCAATAAATTCTCTCTCCCACTCATTGAGCTTATGAATAAAATAATAGCCGATATCGTCGTAGTCTTTGGAGATAACAGCATTAAACTTGGTATTGTTGGATTCCTTCCTTCCTTCCTAACCGATCATGCAATGATATACCGGGTGTTCTATTTAAAAAAATATTGAAGATGGCGCTCAGTTGCCATTCCGAAACTTTTAGCTGTGATTTTTTCATGAAAATGTAGGTTTTTATCTCCTATTCAATTCTTCCAAATTTTGTTGCGCTATACCAGGTGGTTCAAAAATTAGTAGGGGGGAACAGACTTTAGACGGGCACTGTATATGAAATCGAGTGGGAAATCACTGGTGTACATGCCTCGGGTGTTAGTGGTATCAATTGGGTATATTCGCCGGGAACATCGGTGGAAATCATAATTGTTAAATACAAAGAAGATCTTCGAAAAAGTACTTGACAAACCTGAGAATAGGACAGGATTAAAAAAAGAAAACAAAATTTCCCAATCTACCATAATTTTTAATATTATCGAAGAATTTTATTTAGAAAAGCTGTTTAGAATCGAAAACAATATCGAGATTTGGAATCACAGCCACCTACGCCGCAACAAAAGTTTTTTCCTAATTTTTTTTAGTTCTAGCCTCATAAAGAGTATTAGTATCTCATATGCACCTTGGGCGCCTTCGTCATATTCTTACAACGATATTTCAATGCGAAATTTCGTACAATCTGTCATTTGCCCGAGAATATCGACTTCGAGAATTTTTGTCTGACAGAAAACAACTACTTCCCTGGCAGATACCACGGAGGATAGTGAATTACATCTGAGAGATATTTGTGCAAACTTCTTCCAAGAAGACCCAATTGCAAATGCCTAAAAAATTCAACATAATACTGGCTTTTCTAAATGGTAACTCATTATCTCTTATATCTCGTAAACATTCTTCAAATGTTTCATTGGTGAAATCGTGATATTTGCGACTTGTGGCATGTCCCAAGTCACTCTAAAAATAAGACAATAAAGTAAAGCCGGCATTGCATTAATAGTGTGAGGTTAAATTTGCAAATTGAAAATCGTGGTCTTCTAACAACATCCCAAGGGTTAACAAAAATAATAATTTTCGTGTCTAATGCTTTTTCGTGTGTTTTGCAATGATGTAAGTGTACAGCCCTTATTTAAACTAAATATAATAATATACAGTGTCTTTCAAAAGTCTGGGAACGGTCTCATATTTCAGAATCGGCTGAAAGAAAATTCATGAAAATTTCTACTGGATGGTTTTCGATGATGCCCGGTTCATTGGTGATATTGGCAATGTTGCCAAATCAATAGTTTTTCAGATACTGAGGGTAACTCAATTTTTTTAAATGGAACATCCTTATCATTTTCATTGCAATCAATTCAGCGCCCACCCATTACTTATGTCTCCAAGTATCAGATTTTGATTCAATGTGGTTTTTGAAATATGACAACATGGCATTTTCGTTCAAAAGTCTAGGAACGTTCCAATATTTTCGAAACGGTTCGGGAAAAATTCATGAAAATTCATATAAGATGGTTTTTGATGATGCCAGATTCAACGGTGATATTGGCAATGTTGCCAAAACAATAGTTTTTCAGATACTGAGGGTAACTCAATTTTTTCAAATGGAACATTCCAATTATTTTCATTGCAATCAATTCAGCGCTCCCTCATTACTTTTGTCTCCAAATATCAAATTTGAAATTGATGTGGTTTTTGAAATATGACAACAAAGCATTTTCGTTCAAATGTCTGCGAACGGTCCAATATTTTCAAAAGGGCTCGAGAAAATATCATTTTGTATAAGATAATTTATGATGAATAAACTTTTCAATAATTAAATTCCTTTTCAATATAGGATGAAATCAAAAGAAATAACAAAAACTGAAAACTATCTGACTAAGTACTCAAAATGTTTTCCATCATTTGCTAAACAATATCCCAAGCGGTCGTAAAATTCCCTTAAGGTATTATTTAGCATTTGAGGCGTGATTAAAAGTGTTTCCTGACATATTTTATTTTTTAATATTTCCAAATTCACTGGTTTTTCCACAAAAACCCGATTTTTCAAATGTCCCTACAAAAAAAAGTCTAAAGTCTGAAAACCATCATGTATAAAATTCCATCAGATTTTCTCGAGCCCTTTTGAAAATATTGGACCGTTCGCAGACATTTCAACGAACCATTTTCTCATTTGAAAAACCATACTAATTTAAAATTTTATATTTGGAGACATAAGTGATGAGAGGGCATCCATGAAAAAAAAAATTTCCCCCCTAATATCTAGAAAAACTGTTAATTTGGCAACATTGCCAATATCACCATTGAATCGGGCATCATCAAAAACCATCTTGTATGAATTTTCATGAATTTTTCTCGAGCCGTATTGAAAATGTATTGAACGAAAATGCCATGTTGTCATATTTCAAAAACCACAATAAATTAAAATCTGGTATTTGGAGACAAAAGTAATGAGGGAGCGCTGAATTGATTGCAATGAAAATAATTATGATGTTCAATTTGAAAAAATTGAGTTACCTTCAGTATCTGAAAAACTATTGATTTGGCAACATTGCCAATATCACCAATGAATCGGACATCATCAAAAACCATCCAGTAGAAATTTTCATGAATTTTCTTTCAGCCGATTCTAAAATATGAGACCGTTCCCAGACTTTTGAAAGACACTGTATATAATATTGGTAGTGGCCTTCATAGTGTCGGCATATTCTCATATTTAAAGCGATATCAGTCCCTTCATTGCTTATGAGATCCTACCATTTCATTCAGCTTTATTTGCTTTATATGTCGGAAAAAACCCATTTCCTTGTAGGCGGGAATATAATACCTAGTGTGAATATAATTCAGCAAACGCTGTTCATGTGATACTCCATTCTTAATTATTCCATTAGTCGTGTCGTGACCAGAATAAATGAAGGCGGGGCAGTAATTAGATCTGTCAATTCAGCCTTCTGGGTTAGAGATATTAATTAAACAACAATGAGGACTTTACTAGAGCATTTTACGTTATTATTATTTATCAAAGCGAAACTCGATGATCGTCGAGTGTTCTTGTTAGAAATGAGTTTTATCTATTCGTTTTTATTTTCATGCTAACTCTCTTCTTCAATCCTGAAAATGAAAAAAGGTGTGTTGTTACTAGTTTAAACGAATATTTCGGTTCATTTGTGATTTTGTTCAGGGTTCCAATATCGAAAATGGGATATTGAACTCCTGTATCATCCATGAACTGTAGAGTTGCAGTTCTCTTCAATCAAAAACATGTTTCATAATTTTTTAGCTATATCCGACTATCAAGTAACGCAAATTCACTTTGCATGCGGCTCTGCAGCAAAGAATGAATTTTGTCTCAGTTATTGTTAATAATTTGAAAACCAAGAATACTCAAACAGACGCTACTTTGGAAAAAATGCGGTCTCAGACCAGACATGCTCTACTGGTTGTATAACACGGTGGTAGAGCTTGCAATTCCTTATGCTTCTTCGGTATGGTGGACTAAGACACAACAAAGAAGGACAATTGCAAGACTTGCCTGTCTTGGGATTACAGGGGAAATCAACGTCGACTGCAGATAGTATTGGGATTGCCTCCTCTCCACTTGGTGATCCAGAAAGAGGCAAACTTGGTGCCTTCAGAATGTAAAACACACTGGACAACGTTCACATT
This sequence comes from Chrysolina haemoptera, assembly GCA_958298965.1. Classification (NCBI taxonomy): domain Eukaryota; kingdom Metazoa; phylum Arthropoda; class Insecta; order Coleoptera; family Chrysomelidae; genus Chrysolina; species Chrysolina haemoptera. The sequence continues at coordinate 7,012,857 of OY282603.1, read as the reverse complement.
GGGCCAGGACACATGAGTATCGTAAGAATAGTGACCAAAGACGCGTTAGACATGAGAACACATCACAAACCGAAACTGTACACTTTTAGGATATCATACCAGATAGAACTAAGGAAAAAGACAAACCTGGAAATTATTTTACAGGAAAAGATCTGGTACACACATCCAAGACTGAAAATTCCCAAGAATAGCACAAATACCTATGCAATCATCCAGTGCCTGAAGGATAACAATTGTAGAGCCATCAAAGATTAGCAGATCCACATAAAGTCAGACAGTCAGTTCGCACTTGAGGCAATAAGAAGTCAGGAAGGGACATCCCGATTATGCAAAAAGGAACTGAAATCACTATCAGTTTGGAACCACGTCAAACTGATGTGGGTGCGGGACATCAGAGAATTGCAGGCAATGTGAAAGCTGACGAACTTGCTAGGGAAGATTTGGAAACGATCCAGAACAGACTACAAGAGTACCAAGAAGTACAGTATCAAATTAAGAATCGTAACGGGGCTCATGACTGGCCATGTGCCAGTAAAATGGCACCTACATGAGACGGATCTGTACAATGGCGACCTTACCTGCAGATTGTGCGGTGAGGTTCCAGAAACAGTAACACAAATACTGTGCAGATGCGTCGGGTTTTCAAACCCGTCGATTCACAAAAAAAAAATCAAGTCCGCAACCACAGCACTTGCTGTCCCTGACCCCCCGCCTATTATGTCGACGCAGCACGTGGAGTTCTTTCCCTCTCCGTTTCACATCGTACTTGCTCTTTTCTTGGAGGCGTTGCCAAACGTCAAGTGTACTGCTCAGACGTGAAAACTATGTACTTTCGTACTGAATAACTCGAGAACAAAACACAAGAACTGGTCAAAATTTTGATAGTAGTTCCGCTCTTGAATGAAAAATAAGTGTTTCGTTTTTTAAATCGGTCGTAAGAGCGGTTCATGAAATACTTCTGTTTTACACACATTTCTGCACTGATTTCCTATAACGTACATGTAAAAGTGGTCGATTTTCTTATCACATATCTCAAAAACGGAACACAAGAAAGATTTCAAACTTCGGGGGACTGAAAAACAACATTTCATTTATATCATACATCGATTCCCCCCTTTTCGTAAGAAAACCGTTTGAGGGAAGAACTACCTTAAGAAATTCGATCCTTGAAGGATTTTAACAAGGATTTTGTTATTTTTAAAGCTAGAAATTTAAAAAAATACGATAATAATTAAAAATTAGGTTTGTTTTCGAATTAATACCCCCCCGCAGAAATATTTTACCACCCTAGAAAATTTGCCTAGATCCGCCCTTGTACTCATTTACTTATGTTTTGGTGACGTTTGAATTCTCAAATAAATATAATACGTTATTCGTTGATAACTTTATCTAAGAGGATTTTAGTGTTAAATATTGATCAGTTTTTTTTAATATTCAAAAAGTATGGAGATCAATGAAAGCTTGGAGAAAAAAATTAGGCTATTTACAGTACTAACCCAAAGCTCAGCAACACAATGTGATAAACAATAAACCGACAGAATCATGGCGAATGTTATTACTTATAAATATTTTTTGTTTCAGGTTGTCAAAATGTTCCTTCTGGTTGTCACGATTTTCGGCATTTGTTGGCTGCCCTACCACAGCTACTTCATCTACGTATATTTCGACACGAAAATACTCTTCAGCAGATACACTCAACACGTATTTCTAGGATTCTACTGGTTTGCCATGTCGAATGCCATGGTTAATCCCCTCATATATTATTGGATGAACGCAAGGTTAGTCCTGTTAGTCCGGTTTACCTTCCAAAATGATATACTTATCGGCCTTTCTATAGAAGAGAGATGCTTGGGTTTTATCCATCGGAGATCATCCATTGCATACAGTGGAGGTAAGATTCAATAGGAAATTGAAAAAACTCACAGTCTAACTCCACCAAAAATATTCTTTATTGTAGCTGTCTGTCATGCAGTCAGAAGACTGACATCACGTTGAAATCATGTAGTCAGAAGACTAACACTAAGAGGGAGGACATGTTTCGAAGGATTAATCCTTCATCTTCAGCAAATCATGAGTTAGTTACAAGATCTAAGGAAAAAAAACAAAACGGTTACCAAAGAGTTATCAATAACAATAAAATGTATGAACCTACCATATTATGGTGAAAAAAACACAATCAATGGGAAACTTTTACAAAAATTCTTAAACTAAACATTTTTGGTCATAACCAAAGACCATGTGGTCCGCAACTGGAGCGGAGGCCACTCCACTAATGTGCATTGAATGCTTGCAAGTTTTTGGATCACCATTTTGAATTTTTTGCTAATAAAAAAATTGAGATTGGCCTGAGAGAAAGCTAGCCAGCCAGGAACACAACTGTGTTGGACGATCAGTCATTCAGGATTGCAGTTGGTCTTCGCTCGGGAACATCCATTTGTGTCAGAGAATGGAATACACGCCTTGAGTTGTAGGTTCAGTTCGCGTCGTTTTTCAAGACATCATGCGGTAAACGATCTAACGGGCTTTCACAGCTGCAGTATTAGAACCAGTTGGGATAAGCAGAGATGACGGAAAACGTCCAGACAGAATGACCCTCATACCGTGGAAGTTTGGGAAGCCTTTGGTTTGGGATTTCACCTGTGTGGATACAGTATCAGCATCCCACCTTATAGCGAATTCCGAAAGGCGCTGCAGCCGTTTCTGCTGAGAAATTAAAGTTCCGAAAATACTCGAATATTGAAGAGTTTTACTGTTTTTGTCCAGTCGCTATTGAAACATATGGAGTATTAGGGATATATGCCCTAGAATTTTTGGAAGCCATTGAAAGGAGAATGATTAAAGCCACTGATGACCCAAGGTCGTATGCATTTCTAATTCAGTGTATAAGCATAGCTATTCAAAGAGGTAATGCCGCTTCAGTTATGGGTACACTCCCCACGTCCCAAAAACTGGATGAATTTTTTTTACACCCTCATTATTCATCTAACCCAGAACAGAATTGTTATCAGTAGTTGAATTTGATTTTATGATTATGACAGTGACTATGATGAGGACTATGATAATGACAGTGATGCATAAATTGGCCCTTAGATATCACTAATGTTTGATAATTTTATTGATGATTGCTTGTGTCAATTTGGGTTAGGTTAGCTTACAAAATTTAACAATAAGACTATAATTTTGACTAACATTCGAAACTAAACTCAAACCATTTTTAGTCAGTTTTACGATATTACCCATGAATAATTGGTTCCAGATTCCGAAAATACTTCAAATCAGCAATTTTCGGATGGGTGAAATACATTCAAAATCGAAATAGTAGCAACGAAAGTCCTCCCAATGACGACATTCGCTCCCATTCCTACTCCAGATCAGGTAAGAGGAATAAGTAATAAATGTTCGTAATGATATACTACTAATATATACTTTCGAGGTTTCCATGGTTTCCAAAGTGAAATTTTTATTCCAACCGAGTAAAACACTATAGTTTTTCCACGATGAAAAATTTTAATTGAATGAAATGAAACACATCAAACATTCCATAAGAAATTACGGTAAATATTCGGTTAGAGAGAGCAATCGAATTTTCAAAAAAAAAATTCAACTTTCTTATTTCGGTCCCTTTTACAAAAAATCCAAATGAAATTTTTGGCGGTCACGAAAGTTCTACTATTTATCAACGTTTTAAAGAAGAATTTTTCTAAAAGTGTTAGTTTTTTCTGCAAAAAAGTACTGAAAAGTAGTAAATAAGGGCGTGAGTGGTGTTTTGGTTGAAAAAGGTCACATTTTGTGAATTTTTAATAGCAGAAATTCGATCTGTCAAATGGTGAAAATCCACAACAATATGAGCCGGTATCTTCGAAAATAGTCGTGACCGCCAAAAATTTCATTTGGATTTTTTGTAGAGGAGACCGAAATAAGGAAGATGCAAAAATTTGTTTTTGAAAATTCGATGGCTCTCTCTAACCCAATATTTACCTAACCTCGGTTAGAATAGCAGAGACAGTCATAATCTCAAGAGACAAATTCTAGAGTATACTTTGTGATATATAGTTCAGAGTGGTCTAGACTGCCTAACGAATAGTATCAATCGATGAGACTTAACGTCAACTCCATCCAAACTTCTCTAGTTGCCTTCACAAGGAAGAAAAATATCAACCCCAAAGCCATCGAATTGGATGGGAAAGTTATTAAAATGGAAACCAGAAGTCAATTATCTGGGATTGATACTTGATGATGAACTAATCTGGAATAAGCACAAAAAAAAGTAACCAACAAAGTCACGAAAGCCCTAATGGTATGCAGAAACTTTGGGGGAATAATTGAGATATCACCCGAAGAACCTGCAGTGGATATACACGTCTATAGAGAGACCGGAGAGTGACCAGAGAAGGAACCACCAAACGCAAATTTCGACTCCACCCTGGAAATTTGGGATTTGGGATTTGCTCCAAGATGAAATGGCAGAAAAGTTGAGATTTGTGAAAGAATCAACACAAAACTGAATAGCAAAAGTGAATGGGACAAGAACACCATTACAAGACTCACGAGAAGTGCCAATTAATGGTGCAGAGATGGATCCAGGACAACAGAAGAAACTGTAATAGGAGTATGTGGATTTGGAACCAAATTCAATATAAAAAGAAATGTCTGCAAACAAGATATTATCATCATGAACTACTATACAATTAACTCTGAGATGGCGTAGGAGTGCTTGGGGGAACTGAATGAAATAGGTAAAGAACAACACTGTTACCCTCCTATGGGTAACGGGGCACACTCAAGTGGAGGGTAATAAAATAGAAGACATACTGGCCAAAAAGGGGCTCAAACACCATTTCTGGGATCTGAATCTTTCTGCGGAATACTTTATGAACTTGAAGAAAGAGTACATAACAAAAGATCCCAATACCGGACTGACTGCTAGGAATCGCACGTTAAAAGGTAAGACCTCGTTAATCCTTGGCTCGCACAAGTTTCGACTTTTGAGGGCTGCCGTTCGTAAGGGGACAACAGCTGGTTAACGGAAAAAACAATTTTAAACAATTTTAAACAATTTTTAAACAAGGAATGTGGCAGGCCAAAATACAACCAGAAGAAATCAAATGTCTGCACCAGCAGAAGTAAAATAGAACTCAGAATACCAACGGAAATCATAACAGGGCACTTGCGGTTGGGATGGCACTTTAAGAAACTCTGATTAGACGAGGAAGAAGAATCCAGATTTTGCGAGGAAACCTCCATTCACGTTATCTCAGAATGCGTTAGTTACCATGCAAAACCCGAGGGTAAGATACCTGGGAGAATATCAAGTAGAAGAGGGGGATTTACCTCTCCTAAAGTGATCCGATATCTTGAACTCTTCAAAAGCCATAGGACTGGAGAAATTGCTGTAGTCATTGGGACATCCTAAACGGCTGGGCAGCAGAAGAGGATCCAATTGATTTCGTAGGTTGCAATGTATTGACACACTCACTAGGCAGAACAGAACAAAACTCTGGGTTAACTAACCTCAACTATTTATTCATTATAAAGAAAGATGTATAAAAGATATATGTAAAATTCACCCAATAATTGATTCGTCAAAAATTGAAATAAAGAAATGCCTTCGGCATTTCATTCATTTTTTTAAAATGGATTCTCTGCTACCGGCGAGTGCTTCTTACTTTGGTCACGAGCGGTGCTGCGACTGACTTATTGTAAGTCGCAGCTTGATTAATAGTAGATAAAGGCTATTACGCTTAGAGTGTCATCAGAAAAAAATATTACAATGAGTGTGCAAAGACGATTTCTGCCATTTAGCCATTTAGAAGGAATGTAGATAGCTAAAAGGAAAAATAGGATACTTAACAGTTTGTTGTATCACTTTGCAGATTCACCCAAAAAATTGCTTTTTATGTTTTTATCCACTAGTTCAACGTGACTGTCGCTATCAATAAATATCACGGTCCTATCACTTTCTCGATGTAAAAATAAGGTTAAAAGGTTTCACGACTCCCTTTTTGCCACTCCGAAATATGAACAATGATCTGGAAAATACTCAGCGTTGCCAAACCTTGTACAAAACTCATGAAACAGTTGCTTCAACATGTCATCATTTTTGCTATTCAGTTTCTTTAGCAACAAATGAAAAGAATCGATTCAAGTGACAAATAAAAAATTCCTAATACTTCAGAATCATTCACTGTGACAATAAAATAAAAAAATTAAAAACAAAAACAATAGTCGTTCATAAGGAACAAAACTACTTTTTCCTACGGAAAAGTTACTTTTCCGCACGATTTTTCGTTTTGAAAGTTGTACTTTTCTGTACGAGCTACCTAACTTCCTATTTTAGCGCCCTCTTGCGGGAAAAACAACTGTTCCGTATTCCAAATTATGATACTTCATTTGCAAGCTAATTTAACATAAATTCGGAGTCATTTTGTTTTTTGCCTTAGAAAAATTCCATAATTCATTGTCACCGAATTTATGTTAAATTAGCTTGCAAATGAAGTATCATAATTTGGAATACGGAACAGATGTTTTTCCCGCAAGACGGCGCTAAAATAGGAAGTTAGGTAGCGAAAATTGACATTGCTGAATTCCTTATGAAATTACCTTTTTAAGGATGTGTCACACTCACTACTTTCCCTATTCAAATTGTTTGGGTGATAGTGACCAAGAGGAGGGCGGAGAGGTATGACAGTTGAGGTTATGATAGGAAGATGTCCCCCTTGGATTGAAAATCGACGTGTTTTTGCATTTTTTTCAGAACACATGCGTTTTGAAGATATTCGATCTGTTTCGTTTTCGGTGCCCCACCCTGTATAAACCAATAGACTTTGTCTATTCATTCTTGAAGTTGCCTGATCGAATATCCCTTCGAAATGCAGAATTTTCAAAATATACTTTCACCTTGCTGCCACGAAAACTGTATTGCTTAGAAATTAGGTACTGAAAAATTTTGGCACAGAAATGTCACTTTGTGGCACAGAAATGTCACTTTGTGGCACAGAAATGTCACTTTGCGGCACACTAATGTCAAATTTCAATTATTGTGAGAAGTAATCATGTTTGCGAACGTAAAACTATACAGAAAAGCATGTTTTGGAGTGTGGTTGTAGAAAAATAACTATTTTCAATACAGTTAATCATATTCCAGGTGCAGAGGGTACAATGAGGGTCCGAGTAACCAGTCCTCGAGACAGGGAGTACCGCTATCAAAACGGGAACGCTCTCCAACATTACACGCAAATCTCAAGGGCCAACGTAAATGGGGAAGACAGCGATAGTATGAAGAGCAGGAAATGGTCGAGTCGATCCAGATCGTGGAAGAGACAAAACACGACGGATTTGTAACACATCGAATGCGAGAATTCCACTACGAAAAGTGCGGACACTGAATTTTTTGTGATATACTTCTAGTCTAGGAATTCAAGAGACTTCAAAACTAAATCAATATATTTTTACTCGTTCAATGACGTGATAAGTATGTTATAAATAAATGTGAATTGGGATGCTCTATTTTCACTTATTTCCCTCCTGCCTCGCCAAAATCCCACCCTTCTGAGTGTCGTTAAATATCGAAATTTGGTCAAAGTTATCACTCAGTAATGACAGGTGTGAAGTTGTCCACATCCACAAATGAACACTGAGAAAAATTTTTAAAAAATCATAGAAGGCACAAATGGCTTTGTACACGTTTCTGCCCGGAATATGTTACGAGAAATGCTCTTTCCTTTATCCCTCATACTACGTAGGAGTTTTCCAGGCCGTCCAAGGGGGTAGAATGGGGGTGAATTTCCTAAAAAAAATCATAGAAGGCACAAATGGGAAAAGGAAAGAGCATTTTCCATAACATATCCCAAGCAGAATCGCCTACAAAGCCATTTGTGCCTTCTATGATTTTTTTTCGGAAATTCACCCCCATTCTACCCCTTTGGACGGCCTGGAAAACTCCTACGTGGTATAAGGGATTAAGAAAAGAGCATTTTCCATTACATATCCCGAGCAGAATCAGCTACAAAGCCATTTGTGCCTTCTATGATTTTTTTTCGGAAATTCACCCCCATTCTACCCCCTTGGACGGCCTGGAAAACTCCTATGTGGTATGAGTGATAAAGGAAAGAGCATTTTCCATAACATATCCCGAGCAGAATCGGCTACAACGCCATTTGATCCTTCTATGATTTTTTTTCGGAAATTCACCCCCATTTTATCCCCTTGGACGGCCTGGAAAACTCCTACATGGTATGAGGGATGAAGAAAAGAGCATTTTCCATAACATATTCTGAGCAGAATCGGCTACAAAGCCATTTGTGCCTTCTATGATTTTTTTTCGAAAATTCACCCCCATTCCAGCCTCTTGGACGGCCTGGAAAACTCCTAAGTGGTATGAGGGATTAAGAAAAGAGCATTTTCCATAACGTATTCCGAGGACAATCGGCTACAAAGCCATTTGTGCCTTCTATGATTTTTTTTCGGAAATTCACCCCCATTTTATCCCCTTGGACGGCCTGGAAAACTCCTACATGGTATGAGGGATGAAGAAAAGAGCATTTTCCATAACATATTCTGAGCAGAATCGGCTACAACGCCATTTGTGCCTTCTATGATTTTTTTTCGGAAATTCACCCCCATTTTATCCCCTTGGACGGCCTGGAAAACTCCTACATGGTATGAGGGATGAAGAAAATAGCATTTTCCATAACGTATTCCGAGGACAATCGGCTACAAAGCCATTTGTGCCTTCTATGATTTTTTTTCGGAAATTCACCCCCATTGTATCCCCTTGGACGGCCTGGAAAACTCCTACATGGTATGAGGGATGAAGAAAAGAGCATTTTCCATAACATATTCTGAGCAGAATCGGCTACAACGCCATTTGTGCCTTCTATGATTTTTTTTTCGGAAATTCACCCCCATTCCAGCCCCTTGGATGGCCTGGAAAACTCCTAAGTGGTATGAGGGATAAAGGAAAGAGTATTTCTCATAACATGTTCCGGGCAGAAACGTGTACAAAGCCATTTGTGCCTT